>JAAGVU020000129.1:4072981-4085960 GCA_011763525.2 Mormyrus iriodes
TATTTTTTTTTTTTTTTTTTTTTTTTTTTTCCCCGGGGAAAAAAAGTCAAAAAAGGCCATTCGGTTTGGGGTAAGTTTTGTGGGGTGGGGGGGGGGTTGCGGGGGGGGGCGGGGGGTGGATCCATTCGGTTCCCTGCGTTGAAATTAAGCCTGCGTCCTCTGTGTAAGTGTGTGTGCATGTGTGTATGCTTGTTATACTTGTTAGTGTCAGGCACAACGAAGCTCAGGATTTTCATCCATGGCTTTTTGTAGAAAAGGAAAAGAAAGCCGAGGTTCTCTCCTGACACCCTCTGCATGCTCGGCCACCCCTAATGACTTCCTTATTGCCAGTTACAAGTCTGCAGCTGGGCTGGGAGTGTCAGGAAATATGAAAGTAAATCACAAGCTGGTAGTAGTGAACCGAAGCCTGGCCTCTTCCCCACGAACATAAACCGCAGATAAGAAAACCGAAGAGGACAAATCTGGCGTTAATTGAATTAGTTAGGTTCAGATTTCTCAGGTTTCGAGAAACGATGCTCCAATCCCATACGGAAACACTTTAAATATACAGGTCGAAGGCAGAGTATTTGTCATGAATTATCTGTTCATAAAGCCATTATGATATGAAAGCACTATTGATTTGTATTTGTATTTAAAGCATTTTGTAATACCAGGCTGTTCCGTTTGTTCTACTCACCCTAAGGGAGAATTCCGAAATGCACTGTGACGATACCATCTTTGCATTCGCTTACACAACTTTATTGAGCATATTTCTGCAGTGGAAGCGATGATAGGAACCGTCAGATAGCGAGTGGGGGTATTTCTCAAACAGAAGAGTCTACTCTGATAGGACATGCATATATGGTAAACAACCAAGATTAGTGTGGCCCAGCAGAATCATAAAGGGGAAGTTTGTTTACAGAGGACACCAGAGTACCAGAGTCCATTTATTTCTGTGTTCTGGGGTCCGTGCATAAGCAGGGTCAGACTGGTGCAGTTACAAATGCACAGAGTACCAGAGTCCAGTAGTTTTTGTCTGCTGGTGTCTGTGCATAAGCTGGGTCAGACTGGTGCAGTAACAAATGCACGGCCCCCTTTGGACAGCTGTCTTTTGCAGCTTTCTGTATATTCAGTGATAAGCCAGGCACTAACACTGCACATAAAACATTAATAAACAAACAGTGTTTAAATTGCCTGAAAGGAACCAGTGATGTGTAAGCAGCCCCAGAACCTCAATGGCTTAATCTTCTGTTATTTGACATTCTTATTCAAGACTAGGCAGTAAATAAAGACAACTTATAAGCTTCTAAGAACAATTCATTGAAAAATGCAACTTATAGAGCTGAATTCTGCATTCAATATCTTTATTTTTGGTAAAATTGTTTTTTTTTTGTGGTAAAGCTTTATATTATTATCATTATTATTAGGAGACAATAACAAAAGAGTAAATACCAAAAAAATTACAAAAACAAAAATATCTTGCTTTTTTTGCCCTAAGTAAATATTTTTACAGAGCAATAAATGTCACTTAAGTTGGCAACTAGAGGGCAGCCATGTTTATCTATGAAAACACCATCATTGGCCACCATTAATTATTGGCACTTAAAATATAATTAATATATCTGAACAGTACTACTGAAAAAGAAACAAAGCAAATTTTATTAAAACCATGGAGGTAGCAAATGGCAACCCTTCAGTATTTGAAAAGAAGATAGAACAAGCAAATAGCTCAATAGAATGCATTTTTTATTTAACAGTCACCACATCAGATGTCAAGCAATGTTGGTTTGTTCGCATCCTCCCTCATAGCCTTTCTTTTACATTTTGCTCTCTTCCATGCGTGCATCGTTTTCCCAGTCCTAGCACCGGACCCAGAGAGTTACCACAACACAATCTCTTGTTGTCCACCATCAGTATTCTGCTGGTCAAAGCTGGCCTACAACAGTGTAGAGACATCGGTGGCATGTGTTAAATGTATTAGGCATTGTGTATCTGGAGAAGGCGATTGGAATAAAGGACATTGTTCTACAGTGGACCGATTCATCAGGTTTTTCCCAGAGACTTCTGGGTCAAGTTTTTATCGAAGCTGTTTAGATTTCAAATGCCCCTCTTCCTCCCCTCTCAGCGTACCTATAGTCTGCATACTTGTCTACATTTACGTGTTTTAGTTTTTGTGCATGGTAGATGTCCTTTAAAAAGAGTATCTCAAATAAGTCTTTATTCTTGTTTTGTTGGCTCTTATTCGATGTTTTCATGAACTCTGGCCCGGACCATAGCAACAGCGAGAAGAATGTTAACAGTGATTGACAGGATTTTAGAAAGCTCTGGTCCCTATACGCATTTCAAACACTTTGGGAACAATGGCGTTCGGTGTGATTGAATTAATGAGGTATCGCTAACTGTCAAAAGCACACTTACTTTACATAAACCTGATTATCTTTGCATGGCAGAAATGGTGGTAAAAGGAGGGGGACAGGGGTCCGCTTTTCACTGGGCAATTCCAAAGGAGCCTTCAAAGTGGTGGCTGGGGCTTAGAAAGTGATGTTCTGCCTGGGTTGTCCTGCCCTCTCTCTCTCTTTCCTGGCCCTGCTTAGCATACATCAACCATAGAGCTTTAACAAATCCATTCAGGGTGCCTGGCCCCGAGAAAGCACAGCATACTTTTTCACAACTCACCACCTCCAGGCAAGGCACTTTCGACGCGGCCTGCATTGTTTAGCCCGAACCACGCACAGGCTCCGTCGTCCCCCTACCCAAGCTGGCTGGGCCTGCCCTTTCTTAACCCCAAAAGTGACAGTAAGCATGACTGCCAAAGGCAGGCGGGGGGGGGGGGTATGCCTGCCATTGAGTTGGTAGAATAGGCGACGGGGGGGGGAGTGCGACTGAAATACTCCCCAGATCAGCAGAGTGAAGCTGCTGAAACGTGAGCTAAGACTCGAATTAATCCTTTTAGCATTTTTTTTGTGGTGATGGTGGTGGGGCAGGGGGGTGGGGTGGGCAATTGGAGGGCAGTAAGAGCATCAGCAGAACTCCTTCTCCAGTGGCACCCACAGTGGCTGAAGAGTTGTTAAGAGCTGCCGGCGTATGTGTGTGTGTGTGTGTGTGTGTGTGTGTGTGTGTGTGTGTTTTTAATTTTTTTAAGAATCTGGGTTGATTTCTAGGCTGTCAAAAGTCATCTTTGTTTGCCAGCTGACCAGAAAATGGGAGGCATCTTTACAGTTTTAACTGCTTGGGGTAACATAGATCTCAATATAATGCAACAAATTTTCATTATCCATAATTATACTGCACCATTAAATACACAGATTAAAAACAGTCTGATATAAAATGATCCCTTTTCTTAACAAATGCAAAAAAAGCTTAATAACACAGTCAGTGGCTGCCAGGGTAACTATAGTTAAGGCGTGCATGTGCTGACTGGAAGCTCCGTGGTCTTTTCTGAAACGTTCCCCCTATGCAGAAATTAATCACGCCTCGACTCTTCCTCTCTATTAGTTTTCCAAGCCTCAGGATGGATGAGCTGCTTGATAAATATGCTCTCCTTTAGTGTACAGTTTTGATTCCACCGAGTGTTGACACTCAGCTTATTACTTAATATTAAATATTTATACAAATGCTATTGCCTGCTAACTGGAACCCATGATAAAGATTTACTTTCTCAGGAAACATTCTTGCATTTATGAATGGCTTCTGAGGGAAGGAGAATGACATACAGCATATAATGTGCACTATATTATTATTATTATTACATTACAAATAATTAAAAATAACAACAACAATAACGATAATAACAATAACATTAATAATAACAGTAGGAAATGGCCTGGAATAAACCAAACAGCAACCACTATGAAAACATTGAAAGTATTCTTAACCAAAAACACAAGTTCATTATTTTTGTTAATAATGGATAGATGCACAGTTCAGAGTAATTGTGGCAAAATCAAACAGGTTGGAAAGGGGAATCATTTGCGTTTTCAGGCTGACAGTAGCTGTAAATAAAATTAGCGAAATACCTCTTGACTTTTATTGTCGTAAGGACTAATTATGATTCAGTGGACCAGACCTTTTGTGCTACTGAATGCTTAATTTGCAGTTTGCATGGGCAGATACATTAACTTGTGCAAGTTCCTTTCATTAGAATGCTATTAGTCATTGGAGATTGATCAATATATCATGTATAGAACATCTTGAATGTGGATGTCTGGACCTATTGTGGGCTGGGAGATAATGACTTCTTTATTCAAACCAGCTTGTAGGAACAAGGAGATAAAGCAAGGAAGGAGAGAATTATAGCACATGACCATGAAAGTATCTTGGAGATTAGAAGTGAGAGAACTCTGTGGAATAAAGACAGCGTTCACAGAGAATTCTGGACACTCCATACTGCTCTGTCCCGCACCTTGTTCAGAATTAACTTTTTGTTCTTACTCAACGTCTCTGAGGTATATTTTCGGCTCATGTTCAACTCTATGTTCTTTCTCTGTTGCTAAATGGTCATTTTCGCTAACTGTATGTGTGTGAGTGGTGCAACTTGTTACACATTTTGGAATGCACATTCTACATTCTCACCAGAAGACTGCGTTTTTTTCCAGAAAGGTTTGAACTTCCAGACTGACAGGCATTTACAGCTATGTGTGATATAAAAAAATAAAGCATAGTAATAATGTGGTACTTAGAGGATTTTCAATGCCTTACGATATCCCTAGAGGGCAGTACTCTACACCCAAAATGTGACGCATTCTATGAGAAACCAACTTTGTGAAGGGATGTGAACCAATGACCTGCTGATTCCTTGGAAGCTTGGGTCCATTTACCAGGAAAGCTCAGAGGAGCCTGTTATATTGTTACATATGTTCAGTTTTGCTAAGGTTTTGTTAAAATAAGCTTATAGCAAGCGCATGTGTTGCTATCGCTGCCATAATATTTTGATTACAAAAATTCAATATATTATATATTTTGCTTTACATCTAAATATGCCAGAAACATTAAAGGTACTCACTAATGTCCCCTAGTCTTATGTAATTATACGTGATTGATCTTTCTTGAGCTACAGACCAGAAACTGAGTTCATACCGTGGAAATCCCACATTATCTAAGATGTTCTTCTACTTGACATAACATTTTAAATGTACCCCTGTTACCAGCTTGTGGCAATAAAACAATGTACTGGGGATCATTACTTTCACATTATACAGTTGAAGGTCTTACATTGTGTCAATTTCATATTTCTTGACTTGTGGCTGTGACACAGTTTTTAACTTAATTAAATGCAACACCTTTCTCAGCGCTTGACAATAAAACAAAGTTGGAGATAATTTTATATATTGTTCCTTTCTAAAACCTGACCTTTAAAACATGACAGGAAAAACAATGTACTCAGGGAACATTCTACTCGCTCTTTACCTGGGGACCTCACTCCCCCACCTCCCCACTCCCCCCCCCCCACAACCTGCTGTTTCCCCCAGTTTATGAACTGTGCAAACTCCTACTTGCTTCATTCATGAGATAAGCTTTAATCATATCTCAGTTTGGTCTCCTCATGGCTCACTTATATGGGTTTGTCACGCTGAATGCTATAAGGTCTAAACACCAGTATGTACGGATGTGCTATGTCTATGAGAGTTAAACAACAGTGAAAGCATAGCACGGTGCAGAATACTGAGATGACCTCCATAATTCCATCAGTAGCAATTACTGAGACATGATGCACTTTGTGAACATTCAAGCATCCTATTGGCCTTTTTTATACTGCTGGATTACACAGCAGAGGTTGTGTCCTGGAGGGTTAGGGATTTAAATTCGCACAGGAGAAGCTTGGAGCCCACTGCTTACAGCCTGTGGGGGTGTATTGAGACATTGACAATTCGCTGCTATAATATATTTACATGTGTGACAGCCCACTGTGTTACCAAGGTCACATTGGCGAGAGAGTATTTTCCACAGAGACACAAATACATAAAATGCATCAAAACAAATAATACCTGGATTGGCACAAGGAAATCCCAGACAATGGTGACTCTTTTCCTCACACCTTGTGGTCTCTTCTAACCTTTATGGCAACTACATTGACACCTTAGTAACTACATTATTGTATAAATCAAACGGACTTGTAGTTCAATGGTTTATTAAGCTTGAACCAGTCTTCATACTCATGGATTTTCTTGTACTCATTATCACCGTTTGAGAAAAATGGTAGCAAAAAAACCAAACCCACCTGACGTTTATCTAATCCATCCGTCCATCCCTCCATCCAGCTTTCATGGTGGGAAAATACAGTGAATGAAGAAAAACAAGCGGGGGAACAAAGTTGGAATTTTGGGTTTAATAATGCTTCTTTAGACAAAGCCCCAGCTGAGGCGATATCTAAAAAGCTGTTGGCTCACCTTGACAGCTCCTCTACCCACAATGCACTAAGTGGATGATTAAAAAGAAATGGAGGGTTTTACTGGGGGGTATGCGTGGCATCCCTGGAGGACCCGGAGCTAGTGGAGCGAGGAGCTACAGCTGTCCTCCAAACAAGCCCGACATTCTTTATTTATTTCTTATGAAATATTGATGCGTGTTATGAAAGGTTTAAAATAATGCGGCGGCCTCCTTTTGCCCCCGCACACAGTTTTCTAATGCATAAATAATTCTGGCCCGTGGACCAGGGGCTGCCACATTAGGTGGGATGTATCCGCTGTATCACATTCTTTCAGCCTGAGAGAAAATACCATCCCTAGTAATTTCCTACACTTATACAATCTGCGTGGACAGTAAATAATTGATGTATGAATTTAGGACTAAAACTCAAACACAATATGACTTTATGTCAAGGGTTACTCCCAAAAGATCTGCAGTCAAATCGTCTCACAAAGTGGTTTCTTCCACTTAAAGACGGGACCTGCTTTTTTCCCCTCTTTGATGGGAAAAAGAGACCACCGTGTAACTGGACCCTTGATGAGGTCTCGCTTTGCATGGCTGGGAAACAACTGAGTGATTTAGCCCATTATGAGCCTGGAAATATTTTGTTTTTGAAGACAAATGGATATTTGGCAGTAACGGGGACCTGTTTTGATTGCATTGGTGACGTCTGAATGCGGTCGGGCCACATCTGCTTTTCATCTTAGTATCTGCTCTAGTGTACAATTATGCTCCGAATTGTCAGCAAGATCCATTTACCAGATACACAGTAGGACAAAAGCGAGAGAGGCAGAGCTGGTAATTTCACCCTCAACGCTTCAATTAACATGATGCACAGACTATAGCTGCTTTGTATATTAAAGGTTGAGCCATGAATCTCATTGAGATATTGTGAGACCCAGAAATGAATTAAAGGGCCTAACAGTGGAAAATAAATATTCAGAGTTCAAAGGGCTAATTACCCAATACCAATAAAGTACTGGAATAAATAAAACAAATCAAAAAATATTTATTTATGATGTTTACATATGCTTATTATGCTCATATATGTGTGACACATTAACACACATAATAACATCAAAGTATTGTCACATTAATAATAATAATAGTAATAGTAATAATACCTGTTATTATTATTATTATTATTATTATTATTATTGCTGTTATTGTTGTTGTTGTTTTTATTATTATACTTTGAAGGAATAAGAATTTGTAAAAAAAACACTGTAAAATCTTTTTAAGTTTAACTAATGACTCATGCAAATCCTCCCCATAAGGGGTACAATTTATATTTTAAAAATATCAACAATGGTATATTCGTATGAATTTCTTTGTTCACTATATTCATTATTACTAGTTTACATCACTTGGTTCTGGTCTCAGCAAATGTGGCTTTGCTATTCAGTTATCTTCTCATCAAAATCATGCTTTTAACCATCTCTAGGAGACAAAAGATATCCTCTTTTAAACTGACACGAAAATACTGCCGGACCGTACATAAAATCAAAATCAACCCTGTTGAATCTGCTGTCATTATATTATTGTTTTCCTTTGGTGTTCACTCTCAGAGATTGATGATAAATTGAAGCTATGTCACATCCACTCTGCTTAGCTTCCCATGAGTGGCCCTTCTCTGTAACTTAGCTAGCGGCTGATTCAGCTAAGTACTGCTTGGAATAACATTTGAAATGTACAGCAGATAATGGAAGAAACACATGATGTGTGTTTTCATAACAAATCCCTGCAAAACTGACTTTCTTTTAGCCCTGTTTACTTAGAGCTCATCTTAGCAGATGACTGAAAAGGCCTTTGTCTTCATCCCTGAAGACCTCACTTCAGTGTTGATCATGGCAACATCACCGCATGGTTTCCGCAGTGATTATTTTTACCCTGCATGAGGAGTATAAAGCTGAACAAGTGTCATTCTCTTTTGAAGAATACAATTGTGTATCCATTTTAATTTAAACAGTCGCAACCTACTTACTTTAAGAAATTGTTATTCCAAACACCTTGGTTTTGACATTAAGCCCTTAAGGAAGAAACTGAATGTTTTGATATCCATTAAAATGTTTATTTTAGGCAAAAGAAAAATAAATCTAATTCAAAAAGGTTGTTTTCCCTAACTTTTGTAAGAAGCTGTATAAAAGTCATATTACCCTAAAGGATTAAATACTTTAAGTAGTAGCAATAGTGGTGGAGCACTTGTATACGTATTATTACTCATATGTGTGCTCGTACTCATAACCATAAATATGCTCGTACTCAAACTCATATATATATATATATATATATATTCACTCATATTCATATTTGTACTCGTACTCATACTCATATGTATGCTCATACTGATACTCATATGTATGCTCATACGCATATTGGTACTCGTACTCATACTCATATGTATGCTTGTACTCATACTCATATATATGCTCATACTCATATTTGTATTCGTGCTCATACTCATATATATGCTCGTATTCATACTCATATTTGTACACGTATTCATACTCATATATATGTTCATACTCATATTTGAACTCGTACACATAGTGGCATCAGCAGAAGGTATAGCATTATTCCATAATCACCACGATACATTTAAAGAGAAGCCCTCCCAACACCATCCTCTAGGCTTTTTTGGCACCAAACACAACCCCATGACCTGCCCTGACCTCTGAAGAGGAGTTAGATCAATGACATTTTTTCCTGGTTCAGTTTTTTTCCTTCTTTTTCATAACAGCGCTGGGGGCTACATCGCTCCCTTCAATTGTGTTGTCTTGCTTAGCCCCTCTCATGCCCCTGTGACCACCCATTCTGTCATCACAAGCAGCTGTGGTCCTTTACCAAGCCCCACCCACCCCCACTCTCCCAAATGTGACCGAATGAGCCTAAACTGGAATCTGTAACATCTTCTGGCGATGATTAATCTGATAAATAATACATATATCAATCTAGTCTTTCAGACAAGGACAAATTCTTACCAGCGGGATGGCACAAGACCTCTTATACTGCTGCCTGTAGCCGCAAAATTAATTATTTAATCCTTAATTCTTTAGGAAATGAGCAAGTTTGATTAATGTTGTCCAGTGTCAGTTCTTGGTTGTTTGATATATGTCAAATAATTCACCCCCTGCTCTCTCCACAAACACACTTCCCACTGCCTCTGAACACACACACACACACACACACACACACACACACACACACACACACACACACATACTTCTCAGAAAGAACCCCGAGGCTTCTGTCACAAAGATCAGATGCTGAATATCTCAGGATAAATTGAAGTGAAAATTTGGAGAGAGCTCGCTGAACGTGGCCAACTTAGAGTAACCTTTCTCAGTCTAAGTTTAAGCATGTTTACTAATGGATGCCTCCGAGGCCTGGTCCTTAAAATGTATTTTTAATGCTGTCAGTTTTTCATTTCCTCTTCTTTCTTTTTGTGAAAAAAGCACCTTGTCAGAACGTGCCTGGCCAGCAAAAGCTAAAGAATTAGGACATGATGAGATATGCCACGCCACCACACAAGAGTTGCCCTGACATAATAAATGTTCTGTTATGTTCATTCATATAACAGTATAAATGAGTAACAAAGTAACAAATTTCCTAATGAATAAGGTATATTCACATTGGTTGACAAAACTCCTTCCAAAACAAAGTATCACAATAAATGTACTGCAAATTTTTAGTAATAATAAATACTGCTAACATATTTGTTTACATATATACACACACATCACTACAGTAAGTGGTGGGATACATTTTGTCTATGTCATTACACCAGTATATATGCCGTAAGCATTATAATTTTTCATGATAACATTTATATTGTATAATCCAGATCATATTCATAAGAAATGTGGGATAGGATAAGAAACCCAAAATTTAAAAGAACAGAATGGGAAAATTACAGTCTGTATTGGGTATACTTTATAGTGATACTAAAATCTTGATTCATTTAGAATTTAAAATTATACCACGTTTTGTGCATATACAGATACATTGTATACAAGCACACACTATCCCTGTCCCTGCTAAGCTCGCCTGAGTTCCTTATCTGTCATTCAGAAAGTTTCAATCATGATTCAGTGGGACACCCCTTTCACCCCCGCTAAAAACTGCCATGCCCCCAGGGTGGTGAAAAGGGCCCCAGGTTTAATTGGGCCAACAACCCAACAAATCTCCTTCTGTCTGGGATAATATATATTTTCCCTCTTCAGAAAAAAAAATGTGTTTCTACAGGCAAGAAAGGGCTTGGTGAATCAGTGCGGACTGACAGATTGTTTTGTCCGAGGTAGCTCTGCCGCTTGTTACAAGCGTCAGGACATTAGACTAAACAAAAGCCAGATTGGCGGTATCATCAATCACCTGGCTGACAGTCGACTTCAGTTTGTTTGTTCCACTCTGCATAATAAGTGATTGGATCAGGTTTAATTAGATGTTGGGTAATCAATCATTTCCAACAAGACGCTTTGCTCAGGGACCCTGCACGTGCCTCCGTCAAAATAAATAAATAAATGCACTCCTGAAATTCAGCCGTGACCTGAAGTAAATCCCACAGGTGAGATGCGGCTCATAAAGACATCCGACGTGTTTGGCAGGCGATCAGCCTGACTGCATTCTAGCGGATGGATTGTTATGCTAAAGTTTGATGCTGAACCCTTTGATGATAGTGATGATGACACAAACAACAACAATAATAATAAGGTTAGTATGAATTTTGATTATTATTATTGTTATTATTGTATAATTTTTGGAAGAGTTGTAACACTCTAAGCAGGAACATTTAGATCTGAGTCATCATACCCATAATTAATATATCGTATGTGTCTTATGTTAGATGCGCAGGAGCATGTGAGGCCTGGATGTGGTAACAGTCAGAAACACAAAGCATGTGACGGTAAAGGAAATCACAACATGACACAAAAAAGCGTCCTGTACACAAAGGCGGAATGAGGAAGCCAGCTGGGTGGGATGCTGACGCCCTGCCTCCGAGTTGCCCGCCACTGTTGATGAGACAGTTACAAGTTTACAACAGCTGCCGACTAATGTTTGATCAGTGATAAAATATGCCGTGGTGACAACACCATGCTGCCCTGCATTTCTGGGACCGGCCATTAAAAATTCAGCGAATTGAGTGAGGTCCTGATGGCCCTGATACTCCCCAAAGGAACATGGGACAGAGACAGCTTCACAAGATGTCAAAAACAATATCCATTTGTGTTTGCCATCAAATCCTTGGAGTAACCCTTCTCTCACTATGCTTTTTCTTTTTTTCTCTCTCCAAAGGACTGCAGGAGAAATGGACAGCACTAAGAAGGAGAGAGTGCAGTGATGACTTCCTGAAGGAGAACTCCGTGACTCCTGGCACCCTGTCACCCTTAGAAAACCCTGCTGTGCAGAAATATTTTTGTTCCTCAAGAAGACTTCTCTCCCTTTCTTGTGTTGTGACAATGTCAGCCCGCTGATGTGCGCCACAATGACTCTCCAAGAAAAAGTGAGCATTCAGTGGCCGTCAATCGTGCAAGATTCACAGGGCCGGGATGTTGCCAGAATGGACGGTGACAGGCATATTGTTTTGTATTGTGTGCCTGCTACAAGTTTAGTACATATATTTGTGTTTTCCAAGTGGTTATACTCTGGCTACTCAGTGCTTTCCAAAGTCCTTGCTCTCTGCGTTTTTGGTCACTTTTCATATAAAATGATAATTGTTCAGATTATATAACTTTGTATAACTGTAACATTAATAAACCAAATGATTACGAAGGATTTCCAAATAGGCAAATAGCACAATGTATGAAAATCACTACTCTGATACAAAAAATGGATCAATTTCACTACTTTATAGCTAATTCCAAATATAATATTACACATAAAATAGCTGATGAACGTAGTCAGAAAAATAAATATATTTTTATTGTGTGCAAAAGAATCTCCATGTTGGATTTCAACATGATAACTTTCAATATCAGTTCCCTGGAAAACTGTACTCTAGGAATGCTTACATAATCTTATACCCCCTGTATCCAAGCTATTGAATTTTACTCCATAGTTAATGGAAAATTGTCCCCAACACACCCACAATAAACCTTAGAATGCTGCTGGTTGGGGATTTGCACACTTAGCATGACTCTTTGCCATGTACTATGAATGCACTGACGTGTAAATGCAACTTCCAATGCTCTTATTAATTTCAGAAAGGAAAAAAAATCAACAATTTGAGACCTTAAACTTGCTAAAATTGTAATGGGCGATCCATATATGCATTAATTCATAGCTAATTGTGTATATAATGAAGTTAGCGGTCACGCATCGGGGCACGCGTGCAGCATCTGTGTTCATTTACATAACATCATGCATTACCTCCAGCACTCTGATTTCCTAACACGGGATGCAGTGACTCAGGGCTTGGCTGTGCTGCTTTAGGACCGGTCATCTAGGGTTTCAGAAAATCTAAGTTTGATTGATGCCTGAAACAGCAGGAGAAACAAAATATTATCCAAATGGCTGCCTTATTGCCCAGCGATGGGTTGGCGCCCCATCCTGGGTTGTTCCCTGCCTTGCGCCCGCAGCCTCCGGGATAGGCTCCGGA
>JAAGVU020000129.1:4086060-4154824 GCA_011763525.2 Mormyrus iriodes
GCAGCCTCCGGGATAGGCTCCGGACCCCCCGCGACCCATATGGAATAAGCGGTTCTGGAAAATGGATGGATGGATGGCTGCCTTATGAAAACAGTTAAGACCTGTGTTAGTTTGAAAGCCAGTCGATCTGATGGTTTTCAAAACTCCTGTTGGGCTGTTGGGCACTCATATTGTGTTTATTAGATTCATTTTTTAGGTTTTACATGGCATCCTAACACTATTTTTAACAGTATATCTACATTTATGCTAAACTGAAAAAATTGGGACTTTACCCTCAGTTAGTCAGTGAACTCAGTAAATCTCTACCATGTCTAACCACTGCGTGTCTAACGTATAGTTTATGACCCAAAAGTCATATGTGACTAAATGTGCAAACAGAGCATTCTGTTTGTTCATGATCAGTTCATTTTATGAACTGTGTGCAACGTTAATTGTACAAATACTTCCATCAAATCATTCATAGCATCCATTGTATTATGACTGTCAGACCCCCCACCCCCCCACCATCACTGCCGAGATATACCAGTACCACAATCTGCTGTGTTTGGGACGCCAAATCGATCTCAGTCTTTAAATCTCGACTGCAGACCTATTATTTCAGTTAGCTTACCCACAACTTAACTTATAACAAACCGCAACTATGGCTGCTGGTGCTGCTGTACATGCCATTTTTATCTACTATGCTTGTCCATTAATGTGGCAGTGCATGTTCTGATCACTCATGCTCTCTGCCTTCCCACATGTTCGGGTGGTGCCCGGGGAGGGCACCATCTGAGCTGGAGTCCTGGTTCGGTCCCATGGATGGGTGACATCGTGGATGTGACTTATGAGCTGTAACATCGTGGGTGCAGCCTCCAGTCTGCCACCCTACACAGGCCAGCGTGGAGAACAGACTCAGTGATGGACTTTGGCATGACCATAATCACAGCTTGCACCTTGCTTTTAGCAAGCAAGCCCACTCTTGTCTGTGCAATAATGTTAGCATGCCCAGGAGGGTTGGGTAGCCAGTTGACCTTGGACCCCCAGAGGTTTTTCTTCTCCTTGGGAGTTTTTGGTTCCTCTTCTCCGTTGTCATCTGGCCTTCCTTCTTTCTTTAGTTAAATTCTTTGTCTTTATTCTCTCAAACATCATGTAAAATGCTTTGGGGTGACTCTGTTGTGAAAGGCGCTATATAAAAATTAGTTGAATTGAATTGAATTGAATTGATATGCATTTGGGGGCATTCTGTGGCTCTGTGGGCTAAACCTCTATGCCTGTGATCGTAAGGTTGCTGGTTTGAGCCTGGCCTCAGTACAACTGTGGGTCCTTGAGCAAGGTTCTTAGCCCCCAGCTCCCCGGGCACTGCTATGGGTGGCTGCCCTTCACGGCCAGTTTGCTCTCACCTACAGAGAGCAAGTTGGGTGAGGCGTAAAGAGAATTTCCCCACAGGGATCAGTGAAGTACCAATTATTATCATTTGCATTTTTAGCATTCTTCTCCTCAAAATATACCCCATGCTCCTCTTGATAAGGGTTCATGCGCCCTATAGGGGGCATGTACTCAAGGTTCAGAACATCTGATCTAAATAGAGCAGAGATGATGCTGTAATGTCATGGTTACCTTCATTGAGATAGAAAGGTTGCTAATTTAACTCCCAGAAGGGTCTCTTGTATCCTTGAGCAAGGCACTTACTTTGATTTACGTATAAATATTCAGCTAGACACATGGATAAAATGGTGTTTGACTATGAAACTGGTGGATCTGCTTTGTTGGAGAAACACAGAAGTACGAAGCGAAATCCGAAGTTTGAGCTGATGCATCTCAGCAGCGTGTATGATGACCAAGAGCACAATAAGAGAGCCGATTAGGGCCAAATGTGGTGAAAGTCTGCATGGTTCCTAAGAGGTCTCCGGTTGGCTGCCTGAATGAATGACACAATTTCATATTCAAACCTGCTTCACTGGTCCTCTGTATTTTTCTGTCAATTTCATTTGATGGGCCTTGCCAAGTACCAGCTAGGTATCCCTGGCTAATTGAACAATTTTTTTTTTCTCTGTAAAGGACCAAAAAGTAGCAAATTCAAATTAGAAATATGAGAACCGCAAAATAACTTGGAAATCCAAATGAGCTTTTAAAATTGTTTTGACTTCGACTTGGCACAAGTTAATGTATTTGAGGAAAAAAAGAAACAAAAACGAATAAAGGAGACAAGTAGAACTGATTTAAAAGACGTAAAACTATCAGTAAGCATATTGTCCGTATACATTGCCCATAGTGTATGAGTATGTGTTATGAGCGTGTGTATTCGCCTTAAAAGGACTGGCATCCCATCTAGGCTGTACCCCAGCCTTGTGCCTTATGCTGTCTGGGATAGACTCCAGCCCCCCCAGCCCCCCTCCCTGACCAGGATAATGAATGAATGTAAGCAGTTTAAACTGAATAAAAGTGAGCATTGTCTTCAGATGTGTTAGCATAGTAAACAGCATCTTGGCCTCACACCTCTAAGGTTATGGATTCAATTCCTTCCCTAATTCTGTGTGCGTGTGGGTGGTATCTTTGTGTGTGTTTGCCATGTTCACTTGGGTTTACTCCTGCTGTTTTGGGCACTTACCAACACTCAAAGCTTTGGGTAAATTAGTGTTGGTATAAGGCCTTTAATCTGTGGCCTGAGATGGACTGAATCCTGTACATGGTACATCTTATGCCCAATGCATCCTGGGATAGGCTCCAATCTGGCCTTGGCCCAGCACTGGATATGTGGTTATGGCAAACTGATATGTTGTTTCCATATGGGAGATGGTAGATTTTAAGAGAATCCATCAGAAACACACATGCACAACTAAACATCTGGAAAGATGCTCAACTTGTTGTAAAAATGATGAGGTTTGGTCTTTGGTCTATCTGCCCCTCATAACAGCTTTGTTGTCTTGCTCCATCCAATTCTTCTGTGTCACCAGTATATAGAGGCAAAATGTGAAAGCCTTCGTAAGAACAGAAATTTATTGTCAATATTTTGCCCTGTGCGATTAATAACTACAGTATAATGGCAGTCTCATTGAAGAAAGATTCACTGAGGTATGGCAATGACAGCCACAAACGCATAATAAAATCATTTTCTTCAGTGGCCAAACAGGAAGTGCATTAATAAACAAGTAAATCATGTACGTTGGTCCTAATGGAGTCCTATAATAAAAAAGAGCCGTCTGATTTACTTACCTCTGGGGCAGGTTTATTGATGGATATATGTATATAAAAAACTGCTCTGGAGGATCTCCCCTCCTGTTTTTGCTTCCCTTCACAGGGAGGCAACCAACTAAATAATTCAGTATAAGTAATAATCGGCATGTGTTAAAACGGGACTAGGAGGTACTTCATTTCAATTAGCTGTTTTTAGGCAACAAAAGAATGGTTTAGCTGAAGTCAGGATGCATTGTTATTCAGCATGTCCCAGGCTTGTTTTATCTATCGTTTTTTGCCCCCCCCCCCCATCTAGTCCAATAACAGTTCTATATCATGTTCTGTCTCCAGTTTTCCTTTTTTCAAGGATTGTGTTACCTGGAATCAAGTGACTCTCCAGGCCTTAACAGAGGCTCATATTATTCTGGGTCACTATGATCTGCCCAGCTAATTGGATCAGGTGTAAGCCAAGGCAACGGGGTTACGACTTTTATGGGCCACTTCAGAGTGCTTTGGCGGTAAGCTGGCTGTTTGTGTGTCGAGCAGCTACCCACCTTGCCTAAGGCCCTAGCTAATAAAAATGCTAGTAATCACGTTGTATTACAAGGCTCAAATTCGTCCTGTTACTTTATTTTGGGGCGGTCATAAATGTTTCAGGCAGCTCTTAGATTCCCATTTCAGGTCTTCTGCATTTAGTTTCCATCTTGTCTGTGCATGCATATAGAAGGCGAGGAGGTACTAGTCCATAATTTACTTTTTAGTTTCTCTGTATCTCGTAAATTTGCCACTTAAGAGCCGCTAATAACCCTCCATTAAATACTGCCAGTGTTATAATTGTGAATTGTTATGAATTGTACGACTTCATCGCGAATGATTTACATGTCAGTGCAGTGCTGCTGTAAATCAAACTGCAGAATTGAAAGTGATGAGAGTTTGCTGCATGTTTGCAATGCCATGGCATGAAATGCTATATTGTGCATAAAATAAAACAAAAGACTATGCTTAAAACATTACAAAATTAATTCCAACAAAGACATTTAATTAAGACAATTAAATCAATAATAAATAAATTATATATATATATATATATATATATATATATATATTCCAATGAATATAATGATCTGACTGCATTAACAGTACATCAAATACATTCCCTTGTATGACAAAGGGTTTGTCTGTGACTCTTTGACTAATTTAATGAGCAATTTAATTATAAATAAGAATGAAAATGCCAGCTGTGACTCCATGTCTGTGTTGTTACATGTAAATGCAGTTTTGTATGTGTATTATTAATCTTTGAATGAAAACGTTCATCTCAGTTCCACTACAGGGCCATCAGGTAGTAAATGTTACATGTTGAGTATGCAAATATGAAATACATTTATTTGCAACTCCCAATATTCCATAAAATAATATTCTCGGAAAACGAAAACCAGACAAAAGGGTACATGAAACATGAGACTTAAAGGCATAGGAGAGTCCACTGAAGCCCCCTTATAATGTCAGGGCCAGGCAACAAATTTGCAACGGAACGTGTCAAAATTTGTCACATAAAACGTAGGCGGCCCAGACGAGCAGAAAGAAGAGGGCCCACAGCCATCTGCTGGGCCCGACCCCTTTTCATTTGCAAACTGTAGGTGCTGCTTTGTTCACTCAGCCAGATGATCACCGTCTCGGAGCCAGTCGAGTGTCCCCATGTCACTGGGACCGTGGAAGGTCAACAGATTGTCATGCTTTGGGGAGGAGGAGAGAGGAGCTAGCCGGACCCGGTGGGGTGGAGCCACAGCAACAGCTGCTGCATCCTGGGATGCTGGTCCACTGTGACTTTTTTTTTAAATCCGTTGTCTTTCCCGCTTACAGATGTGAGAGGCAGCCATGGCACCTTGGCACTATGGGCAAAGGCACCCTGGCATCGATCTTCCAGGTACATCGCAACATCTTCTAATGACTTTGCCAAGTGGAGCTGTAACGCAGGCAGAGGATGTGGGGAAACAATGCCTGGCTAGAGCTCAGGGCTTATGAAGAAGGACAGAGAGAGAAAGACAGGGAGCAAGATACTGCAGAGCTCAGCTAGCGAAATCATTGCCTTCATCAGAGTAAAATTTTTCAACGTTTTCAAAAAAGATCAGAAATTGTTTTCCCAAACATTTCCTTGGGTTTAAAAAAGTGTGTATGTGTGTATTTATTTATTTATATCCAATTTCAATTGTACTGGCAGCTTTACACACATACACACATTTTAAAAAGTTAGATGATACAAAATGATGTGATGTACACAGGCCTGGACACCATTTGTATTATGGATTTAATTTTAGATCAGCCAAACTTTTATATTTGTAACAATTTGTCATACTGTTAAATAATAAAACCATTTGATTGCCCGTAACAGTTTTTAAATAATCCCCTTAAAATCCCCAAAGGCTAACACAATTTAACATTGTGAATGTCTATTTACACAAGAAAGAAGTCTTAATAGATCATTAAAGCTCTTTTGCTTTAAGGGTAATTTGACACGCAATTTGCAGTAAAATGTTTAAATGGCCATTTAAAAGGGGGGGTGATGTGTCTTTTTAACAGCTTCCTGAATCTCAGTTTAACAAACCCAGCTGTTCGAATAGTGTTAAAAGTGTGTGGTTCATTCAGAAAGCACTTTAATCAGGCCTGCAATCATTCGAGTAACCGCAGCGCCTTTGATTTGGCTCCCGACTTATTAGCCTGTAGCATTTCTTGAGGAACTTTGATTAATTGGGGTTAGCCACTCTATATAACAAGGTCAGTACTCCCAAGCTTTCACATTTGTTTCCATTTACATCAATTAGAAGTGGGGGGAGCTACAGGCTACTTGAATCTTCTAAACAAAAGGTGTGCCTACGATCCAAGTATAAATATAGCCAAGAAGGGCACGTAACGTTTTTAATGCAAATGAGCCTTTAGCAGTTAGTGGTGGGCGGCCATGTTGCCCTTATTCTCACACTTTCCGGTTGAAAGCTAACTGCTGAAAGGCCGTGGAGGTCTGCAAATGTCTGTGAACATTATGAACACCCTTGGAAAGAAAATCTTCACTTAAATCATACTTTAGATTTTCAAAACATACGTCCCAATTTTAAAATTTATATATTATAATTGAGACTATTTAAAATGTATTTTGTGAATAAAATTGAAAATACAAAAGAGTACTGAAAAGCCTATTGATAAATAAAAATCTATCTCAGCCCATCACACTTGATTTCAGGCAATGACTCATTCATTTTGAATTGTGGGAAATGGTGTGCTAGAAGAGCTGTAGCCATTTTAAGCGAAGCTGCCACAAAAAACCACTGACATTAATGTAGCATGGTTAGCCAGAGGACAGATTTAATGGTAAAAGCCTTCAGTCCTAATCAGAAAGGGATGGACAAGCGATAGCTTCATGGTTTTTTAGCCTGCCTCTGAATGCATTGTTACCTTTTGTCACACCAAGGTGGGGAATGCTTTCACAACGTAGGGACTTTTTTAGGAACCAGAACCTTATTCCGGGACCAGGAACTTTTCTCTTATTCACACTGCAGGAACTCGGCCCGATTGTAGTTCCTCTGAAACTGTTCCAGAACTGTTTTTTAAGTCCCTACCGCAGATTCGGTACTTTGCGTTCAAACATGTATTACTGGGGAGGTGCTTACAGCAATAGCTTGCTGATTGGTCGGCACTTACAGCGATTGCTTGCTGATTGGTCGGCGCTTACAGCGATAGCTTGCTGATTGGTCGGTGCTTACAGTGATAGCTTACTGATTGGTTAACCATAAGCGGTGGCACTAACTTGGAAGTTATGAGGAAGTGTGGGCAAAAGAGATCAAATTAGAAGAGCAACGATTGAGCAGATGGAATTATTTTTTGTACCTCAGTTACATTTACATCAATGAATATCTTTTTTGACTTGTGTCTCCATATTTCTGTATCGGAAAATTCGATCAATATCCAATACACTTTTGTCTAATATCTCCAGTGCCTGTGGTGAAACTTGCTGGCACTTACTCACGGAATAACATCACATTGTTTTTTACTCTGTGGAAAATGAAAAGTCGATCTGCTGGCCGGATTTAATAATGAATTATAAACATGTTGCAGTCGTATAAATTAAATACTGTATAAATAAAAGGCTGTGTCCCATTGTTATTGCGATTGACCCCCCCCCCCCCAATAACTAGCAACAAGACTTGTTCCTCCTCCATTGTTTTGGGGTGGCGGTGTAGTTTAGTAATGAAATTATGTGTGAAGTTTAACCTACTAGCTTTTTGTGTCTCCCTTGCTTATTTAGTATAAAGGTTTCCGTTCCTGTTGTTTGGTAAGAAAGTGTCACACAAAAGTGGTTTGAGTGGTAGTAAACACCACCATTGCACTACAGCAAAGTTCAGTAAGCACTGTCAGAATCCCTGCTAGGCTGCCAAAATATTTATCGTTGATGTACACAGCTGAACACCGTCAATACTGGCAACTGAAAGAGGCCATGATCAGAGATAGGGCTTTAGCTGGCATCAGGGACCGCAGTTTAACAGAATGTTTACGATTCGATCTGGGCCTAATGATCTCAAAAGCAAGCACAAAGGTCTGTCAAAGTGTGTAAAAATGGGGTGGTATGGCCAACTGTGCTCCAATCTGCTTATACAGGAGGGGATGGAGCAAACAGAGGTGCCTTTGCATTCAGAGGAAGAACAGCAAGGCAGGCGAGCAAATGGAAAGATACCAACAGCAAACCAGCATGACACGTGCCAAGGAAACCAGATTTAGCCCTGAAAGAGGTGGCAAAATGCCTCCAACCGATGAATGTCATACAGTGTTTCAGATACAGTCTGATGTCTTTGAAAGTGACTTTTTACATCTGTTCCAGCAAAAAAATGGATAGGAAATGTGTGATGAAGCAATAAAATTAAAATGATATAAAACAATAAACTGTATTTGCCTAGCTATATTTAAATTGCCACCGGAAGCGCATCGTCTGCGTTGGGTATCGTGTTACAGATAGTAACATGGAACGGGTCCTTATTGGGAATCTGAGCACTGGATGACCTTTTGACACCTCACAGGTCGGATCGTGTCACCTCAGCTCTGGGTACCCAAGCGCCTGCGAAACTGATGAGGGCAGCAATCACGTCGTCCATGAGGTCCCGCCCAGTTTCAAGAAATGAGAGACTGGTTGCTACATTTTTGTTTTTTATTATTATTGCATTGTTGTTGTTGATGTTGTCATTGTTGTTTTCAGAATGAATTATTGTCCATTTAAAGACAGATTTTTTAGTTACATATCAGTTAAAGCGATTTTTATTTGTCTGTAAAAGTAGTTGTACTTTCTAACTTAAAACCAGCAGGTCGCAATGGCAAGATACAGTAAACTGGAAAGAAATAATTAGCCTTTATAAAACTTGGCTGTTTTTAGCTGTTGAATGACCATTACAGTTAGGCAGAAGATTGGAATTCTGTTCAGAGTGTGTCTGCCATCAGCTTCCTGGGACAGGCTGCAGGCCTGGCGCGACCCACTGCATAAGCAGTTATGGAACTGAGATGAACATTTTCATTCAAAAATTAATAATACACATACAAAACTGCATATATGTATGGCTGTGTTTGTGTATTTTCATTGTCCATATTGTTTCATTCAAAAGCTATTAAATCCCCCCAAGATTTACACTGTGGGACAATGCTTGTTTTTAGTGAAAACTATGTCTAGTGTTTGGTAGAATTCTTATATAGGTTGCAGGGTTTTTGACAGGAAAATAATAGCCTCTCTGGAAAAGCAAAACAAAGCCTTATGTAGACACAGTAATATATACTTTTATTTGCTGAAAAATTAAAGATATTCTTTATATAAAGCAAATATAGCAATAACGGTTTTAACTGTTAAAGCAATGTGGAGTTGGATTGATTCACTTAGTAAAACTGAAACAATAGATACTGTAGGTTTCAGCAATTTGCCAATACAAATCATAGTCTTTCATTTCATCTTATATTACTGTCACCCATCAGTAGAACAATACGTATAAACAGAAATGGCAGCCTGAGAAATATTCTAAGAAAGGAGTTATTAGTATATTATTTTGTTCAACATGTAATCATATATTATACTCTATTTCTGTTTTATATTTATTTATTTTGATATACCCCATCCATTTTAAATGTTTGAAATGTAATTGTCATCATATCTCAGTTAAACAAACAAAACCTAAGTGGCATTTCCCATCCCTTCAGACAGGGGGCAGTCTTGTGTCAGTTACACTTGATAGTTCTTGTACAATTCTTGTAAATCAAGTTTTAATGATGACTCATTATCATGGTTGTAAGTTTTTCTCTGGAGTGCATATGTGTTTCTGGGTTATTGCCTCTGTTTTTTTTTCCGGATTTTGAAAGCATGCAATCAAATACTCCATCATTAAAAAAAAAAAAAATCATTTTGGGTATCTCGTTTTTGTGACTTCTTTCCAGCTCACGGTTATTTTTAGCTATTATTTAATTTTTACTTTTTTTTATTTTTATACCATCTTTCTCCTGTTGTTCAGCAGTGCTGTTGTTAATTACAATGTTTTTACTCGTAACATTTTATTCAAGTATTTGCACATACAGCAAATATTAAACTATATTAAACACAATAAATATACAATTCCTCACCAACACACAGGTATGTACTAATGCGATAGCTCATCTCTAGAGCAGAACAATAAAATCTTGACCACAAGGCTACCAAAATCAGATATGATAACAATACATGGATGAACATGTGTTTTCAGCTGTGGATTATAACACAGCACACTTATTTCCTGTCCGACTACACTTTAAATTTCCTGCTCAACACTTTAGTTTTATTACAATGATAATATGATAAAATCTGCAGTATCCATAGGGACAGTTTGACAGTAGTAACACCAGAAAGGAGTAGTAAGAAAATCCCTGTAAAAGAAAATAGGCTTTTTTTCGCTGAAAAGATTAAGCAATAAAAATCAGAATTGTATAATAAAAGTAAGGAATAGAAAAGAGGGAAAAATGTTATAAAATAAAGTATTTTATACATCCTTTTGTCTATTGTTGCTATATTGTTCCAGAATATTTTTTTGCTTCTTAGGTAGCACAAGATGTTGCCTTTGGTAGCACTCTGTGTCATGTCAGGTTTCACAGATCATTAATATTTATATAATTTTGCTGTCGCTGTATGTTTCCGGATGCGCATTACAAAAATAACGTGCTTCCGTGCCTTTCGGATATCCTTGCTATCATATGAGGCAGGCGTATCGGTACTGGGCATTTTAACAGTCAAGGGCAAAGGAACATAACAAAAATGTGCATAGCCTGGTTTAGTCCTGACCCATTGGTTTGTCAAGTAAGAGCAAATGTCAGCACAATTGCTTCTTTTGTCTTTTTTTCCCCTCTGACAGACATGGCAGTTTAGGGGAATGTGCAATTTTAGGGAATTGGGTACAAGATCTAATGACCTGAGCAAAATTTCAGATGCTTTCATTTTGGTCCGGATATGTAGCTGTGAGTGTGTTATTGCTATTATAATTTGGCGTCATGTAATACGCGCTTGGCGGAAAAAGGTTAAAGATATTTATGGCTGGTGATCTGAACTCTTGACCCTAAGGTGAACTGGAACCCGTAGTGGGGCAAGTCACAGAGGTGCCAATCAACAAGAATATATATAAACTTTTTATTACCCCCCCCCCCCGCCCAAAAGTGTTTGAAGCAAGTCTGTAATCAGGTAACATTATCGACATGAATGGACTGGGAGATAAATGTAGACTACTGGCTTAAGGTCGGTGTCACGAGGCAATTAGCCCATTGTGATGTGCCACAGATCAGTGGGCGTGATAAAAAGGTGGGATGCGTGAGTGTGAGCTACAGGGGTGAACGCTTATTTGACTTTCTTGGCCCTGAAGCAAAAGCAGCACTGAAGCTTTCATGCACACGCACACACACACACACAGACACACACATACACACGCAGACACTCTCTTAACTCGCGTTCATACACCCCCAGCTGATTTTTTCCCCTGAAGCCGTTGACATTTAGCCTGGCTGGATAATTGAGGAATAACATTTGCGTTACAATTTAACATGACCTCTGTCTTTACATCCCTTTCATATTACCTTTCTGAAAATGGTTGCTGACACCCACTGATGCAGTTGGTACTATTATTGTGGGCTTGTGAGGAGGTGGGGGGTGTTGGCAGTGATGGGATATTGTTAATGATATAAGAAAGGGGAGCTTATTATTACAATGGCACAGTCAATGTCAGGAGGAACCGTCCTGCCCTTTTCATTCTCCGGTGAGCAACTATTAAGAAAAATGTATTAAATGGGTAGAGAGGATCTGAAGGCCTGACATGAAGGCCAGGGTAAAAGCAAAGGTTAATGAATTGACTGTTACTGGTGCGTGAGGCTTAACACTGGCCCATACACAAGGGGACGGGAGCTAAACTGCAGCACCGATACAGCACGTAATCTGTTTCTAGGTATGTATAGCTGTATTTTAATGTAGTAAACATGGTCAGGCTTCACGCCTAAGCACTGTGGCGGTTGTGTGTCTGTCTGAGGCCCCGGCTATTTAATTTCTGTCGGCATTTGGTTAGTGCCAAGTCGAGCGCCTGTAAGTAATTGGATTTGACAAGATTCACCAAGCACTGTTTTTCATTGCTTTACAACCAAAATGGATTTTTCAGGTCATTGTCTGCAAAGGCGTTTTATATTTGTGTCAACTGCATGTTTAGATACCTGAACATACACTTTCATGTTCCATCAGACTCAGACATCAGACTGGTGTCGAGCATTTGGCTGTTCTTCAGCAACAAAAAGTTCATGTGAGGAAAAGGCGGTTATTCATTCACTGAATTTGTGTGGCCATGAATATAGGCAGGAGCCAACTAGTAATATATTTATTTACCTCAAACTAAAACTGCTGATTTCCGTACGCTTTTTTTTTTCCCTGTGGATGTAGGGCTTAGGTTTTTTATAGCCATAGAGCGTTTCAGGTGCCACGATGAAGGGATTAATATACAAATGTAGCAGAAGTTGTTGTAATGATAAAACTACATAACTATGGCTGGCGTCTATAAAGGGTCTAGTGCCCTTCTTCACTACCATGTGCGGCGTGTGTGCATTAGATAGCTAATTCTAGTAAGGTGAGGCTTACTGCCATCTCTCAGCTTAGCTGTAACCTCCATGGCATACTATGACCTCTGGAATTGGGGGGGGGTTGCTAAGATACAGTCATAGCTATGACCCCCCATCACTTAAAATTAAGGGAGAGCAACACAGTGAGGCGTGGGAGTGTGAGTCAAAAAGCAGATTGAAGAAGGTGCTGGAAGTAAAATTTTGCTGCCTAGAGGTAGCAGTGACTATTTGTCTGAATGTAAGTTTAGTGTGTTCCTCTTCTTAAGATTCTGTTTTTATGATAACATTACTTTCTAACCCATTTCTCATAGCCCAAAAAACTCTCTCCTCTTTCACAATAAACCCTTTGTAAAACTCAAAGGCAATATGTACGTGCTCAGTCTTAATAGCAGTTTTTTTTTCGATCGTATTAATAGTATAAAAATTATTTAATAATTTTAAATATTAATAATTTGGGGGGATTTAATAGCTTTTTAATGAAACAATATGGACAATGGAAATACACAAACACAGCCACACATACATGCAGTTTTGTAATGTAGTATTTTTTTAACTAATGTGCTTCAAGCCTTTTGTGGTGGAGTCATAATCACAGAAACTGTCACTTTCCTAAATGTATTTCACCCAATAAAATGAAGGACTCTCACAAACTTTTGTAAAAGGTCTTTTTAAATGCCATGCTCAAGGGCACACACACTTATCGTCTCTGTTATTCCGAAGGTTAATCATATGAACATTCGGATTTTCTCCATGGCTGATTTTTATTTCTGTATTACCCAATATTTTCCTTGTTTGACTGACAGCTTCACAATGGAGGTATTATTCCCATTCATTACATGAACGGAATTTATACTGTAGCAACAACCTTACAAGGTTTGCTAAGGAAACATTACCTTCATGAGACGTGCGGCTATCTAATTATCCCATCATTCATAAATTTCCAAATTATCCGAGTGATAAAATGAAAGTGAATCGGTCTTTTTTCACCACAAAACCACCATTTCTGCATGTCATGTTTAACAGCTCATTTATTGTTATAAAGACTAATTCATTTATATGGCTTTTCTTCTCCCTCACAGTTTTTTGTTTGTTTGTCCTGCTCATCCTTTCATAAGTAATGCTTTCGTATTAGTCACTTGTGACAGCTTTTTTTTATTTAGGATCAAGCTTTTTTAATACTGATTACCATTCATCTAATTCCGAGGTACAGCTCTTTGTCAGGGTGCCAGAGCAGCTGATAAATGACTGAAGACTGACTGGTACACTTTATTAAAAAGTAATAACAATTTTTGTAGGCACCCTTCATGTCGTTAGGGGCTCATGAATCAAAGGACATTGGCTGTCCCCGTCTGATAAATGCATCGTTTACCAGCTGAGGAGTTATTTAGGACTGGCTATTAATTTAAATCACACTTATCTCCGCTGAATACTGGATAACTGTGATAGGACTGAAAATAACCAGTAGTGCAGCTAACTGCACGTTATTTATTATAACCAGCTGAAGTGTGGAGCCCCTTTAAAAAAACTTAATAATAATAATAATAATAATTACTATAATCTAAACAAATTTGAACTGGAATGTAAATTATTTTTGGTGTGTTCCAGGTAAACAATGTATTTTGAAAAATTCTTTCAAAGGGATTTGACTTGTTTTTCAGATATAGTTATGAATAATATCTACCTCTGGTATGTGTTGTGTATAATTCATCTGTGCATATATTTCTTAAAAGTCAACTGATATTAATTCTTCAGAGAGAATAGGTGTAACTTAATGCGCTCCAGATGAGTGTGTGAATCTGTATGTGAAATTGGAATATAGAATTTTAAATTAGCTCGTTATTATGTTGGGCCTTATATAGTAAACTCTTTCATAATTGATTTTTAAGAAACAGATATGAATTAGAATTAGAATTTTTCAGCAGTTCACACAAAACACCCTAAATAAAATAAAAAATGTAAATCCTTCAAACACATATAATGACAGTGTATATACAGCACAACTCTGTTTCATGCACTGGTTTAATCTGCTTATAAATTAATATTTAAAAACACAGATGGGGACTCATTGTCTGTTAGGACCATCTACTGAGTATTACTACAGAATCTACATCTACAGAGTGTCACTGGAGAATATAATATCTAGAAAGTATTATTACCAAATATTACAGAGTATTACTACAGAATATTGCATTTACAATGTATTACTATAGAATATTATGATCATATTATGTCTATGGTAGATTCAGATTCACAGCTGCAAACACCACCAAAAAAGTATTAACTTTTATGTTATTAATCCTCAGTAATACAGTTCTTCTCTGCGAGCGTCTTAAGGACCTCTGTGGGCTTTCATTTTGTTAAAATCTGCAAATGAAGAGCATTTTAAAGTGACTCTTGGGTGACCTTCATGATTCACGTTATTGGTTCACGCTCATGAACACTACCAACCTCATATTTCCTGTAAGACCTGATTTAAAATTAATTAAATGGAGATATGTGAATGTTTATGCTCCTGGCCTATACAGCAAGTGCATATTTATATACCCTATCATGCTTGCCTAACCCTTTCCTGGTTTTGTTAAGCTACACTGTTAATTTAATCATAACAGAATTAAGTTACAAAGTTGTGTCTCCAATAAAACATTGTTCGTTTCAGAGCTTTACAAATATTTTTTTTTAATTAGCAATAGAAAAATAACTTTACATAGACATTCGTTTGAGTAATATCTGCTTTCTTTTTCAAAGAACGAAACAGTATAATCCCATAGAAAACGTATGTGTTGTGTGTTTGACATGACGTCAATATCAAGTTGTTTTTTCAATGTTTTTCCATGTGTCATTCTTTATTAAAAGCACTGGACACAAATATACTTCACTCTGCAGAATGAAAACGGGCCGTATTTTATCCATGATTTATGTTCTGTCAGAGCAGGAGCAAGATTTGTGGCTGCAATTGCATTTTTTACACAGATTGTATTAAATTAGTGTACTTATTGTATGTTTATATAGCATCATAGTCTCGCAATACAAAATGAAATCAACAGCATCTGAGCGTATAACAGAAGCCGTCTGTCGGACACGCCTGACTTTTATAACCCAGTGTGAATGATCATTGACCTCTGGAGCCAGAGAAAATGACAAATACCTGCGTCCGATGTGTTCATATGTCACTCCACAGCGGCCGCTGAGTGGTGGCTCGGAGCCGACACCACTCTCAAGCAAAGTGGACAAGCTCACGGGTGCGCGTGCGGGTGCGCGGAGGGGCCATGCCGCACGCCCCAGACAGAGACGGATGCCTTGTGCCCCACACCTGCCGCCCTGGCGCAGGCCCTCCGGACCCCATGACCTCCCCTCACTCAGCCCCACGCTCTGTCTCACTCACTTTCTATTCAAAATAGGCTTCCTACCACTGCGCCAAGTAACATCCAAATGAACTGACCATTAACGCATCATGAGTAATAGCTATCTTTCAGGACATCTTCACTTTCCATCGGTGTCCTCTGTGTCCCAGTTGCATATCACAGCTATCTGTATATTCTGTGTTTTTATTACCCATCATTATGGTACATTTTCTCCTCCATTTGTAAAGCTGCTAATTTACTATTCAATAAATATATCTCTTCATTACTACATTGTTTACCACACTCTATATACTGATTATTTTTTGTGATTATTATTGATTCACTGTGCTCTGTGTTCTCTCACCTTTGGGTTCTTGAAAGGTGCCATATACATTAAACGTATTATGATGATGATATTAATATAATTATTAGCAATAACAATAGTAATCATCATCATCATCATCATCGTAATATTAACACAAAGCAGCCCCAGGATAACATCTATACTTAAAATCAATTTATAATTGATGTTTTTATATGTAAATACTTGTTTTATAGCAATGTCAGTGTCTCCATTCTTATTCATAGGTATGTGTACATTAAACTTATACCGTTGTCCACAATGCTTATCATGCCCAGATCAAGTCCCCAGTGCCTCAACCTAAGCTTCTGATTCTGGCCCTGAAATTATTCTTTATTGTGGCAAATATCATCTCTGTGCCAGCAGGCTCTGTGGGGGACTAAAGTATGCAAGCCAGCCTTATAAATATGCGAAAGCCAATACTGTGTCACTAAATGCTACGTATAGGTGACTGGACTGGAAAGGAACATTTACCTTTGACAGACACCAGCTTTTGGTTCAGAAATTGCTGCATCTGTGACCTGCTTCAGGCATCGGATTCATACGATTAGAACTTTAACAAGACTGTGGACTAAGCACTGAACTCAGTCTTTTAAAAATTATATTAGTATTAAAATTCTGTAAATCCAATCACATTAGGCAAGCTTTTCATATTTCACAGCCACGCCAATTTAATTAAGACTCAAGATTATCAGTTCACAAGGGATACATGCCCTGCCTGTAAACTCCCACGGACCACTGGACCGACATCTGTGCACCCCTCTGCAGTAATCACTCAATGCCTGATTCCACCTGACAATCCACACTGTGCCACATGTACGTCCTGGGGGTCAGTTCACCTACAGGAAAAGGGGTCGGTCCCTGAAAAACAGAGAAGGAACTGGTATATTCTAGAAAAAAAAGTAAAGAATTCATGTAAAGCTTTATTGTCATCTCAGCCATGTTTAATTATACACAATGAATGGAGGTAGCATTCCTCCTGGGTCCACGGTGCCACATTCATGACAGGCATTCAGTACAGTGCTAAAGACAGAGTTTGTGCCATAATTTATATGGTGCATATTAACAACTTAAGGGGAGAGGATACAGAGGGAAGAATACTACCTATCTGTCTAACATAATGTAGCATGTCATAGCATAGCATAATACATAGCATAACGTAACAGATAACGTAACGTAACGTCGTAACGTAACGTCGTAACGTAACGTCGTAACGTAACATGTAACGTAACATGTAACGTAACATAACGCATAGCATAATGTAACATATAGTATAACGTAACATAACATATAACGTAGCATAGCATAGCATAACATAACATAACATATAAGATAACATAACGTAGCATAGCATAACACAAATACGTTTCACATTAGACACACAATGAACAAGCACAGTACATGGGAGTGGGAAATGAGTGCATGGAAGTACGATGCATGCTGAAAGTGACAGCGCAGCCGATGTAAACGGGGTTTTTCAGTAGTTACGGAGATGTGGACATCATATTGGTATTTCTGATGTGTGTGTGCGTGTGCGTGTTACCATGGTGTGTGGGTGGTAAAGGTGAGGCAAGAATGATGGGGCAGTTAGTCATTATATAAGCTTGTCAACGCCATATATAATTCAAATGTTCATTTTTGAACTCAGATATAATAGTGACTAGTTAGGTCCAAGCGATATTTCAGGTTAATAACCCAGTGAACCAGTCAGTGAAATTTAAATCTTGGTCTCATTCCTGAACGTGCATAAAGTTTTATTTTATTTATGTTATACTCAACGTTTTGTTCAGTCAGACAATGCACATATTAGTAATGTGTTTTGAGAACAAAAAAAACTTCTTTAGCCCCTTAGTTTCTTGGTTTACTTGATTGTTTTGTCTTCAGTTTAAAGAGACCAAATTTATATTTAGTTTTGCGTTAATTATCATTTTACACCATTATTTATTGCAGCTGTGACCTGGTGTCTGTTTACTGAGGTACTGGTGGCAATTCAGAAAAATCAAGTATCTTACAGCTTTACAGTCCTTTTCAATCACTGTGGAAATCTGAGTAACATGATATTGAGATATTATTATATTATATTATATTATATTATATTATATTAATGCTTTGTCAAAGTCCACAACTTTCATATCCAATCAAAGTCTATGAACTAAAATGTCAAATGTCCTCAGAATTATGTACTTGATGATATCTGTTCTGCTCTCCTGCCTCAGCACAATCAAACAGCATCAGTCTTATGTATCCAAGCTTACACTCTATGACCTTCCAAATCCAGAAGAAATGTCCATATTCACTGCCAGTCACTTAGGGAATATACAGTAGGTTTGAGGAAGAAAACGTAAAATATACGTCGATAAAAGAGTTCAGTAGCTGTTAATGGCGCTCATTCTTACAAATGTTGCACTGTATTTGCGGTTGGTTTGTTTCAAAGTTACTTTTTTTTTTACTTAAAAATAACTGTGCAGTGGTATTGCATTAATGTCTGTAATACTCATATTCTGATGAGATGTGGTTGTTTTGTTGAATACTGGAATGTCCATAGCATGCTCTGTGATTTGCAAAATGGTACTTGTTTGGTCATGTAACAAACGGTTTCTAATTTCATTTTTTTTCCCTTGGGCATGTAATCATTGTGACTTTCTCTTTACACCAGCAGCTGGCATGGTTTCTCTTTTTTTTCCAACAAGTTATTTTATTTTCACAAAGTGATAGAGAGAGAATGAATAGATAAATGAAGATGTTAATATGCTCTGCATGCAACAATCTCACCTCTGCTAAATACTTGATTGCATATTGTCAATATAATTTACATTTGTCTTGGGAGAAGAAACATAATATGTTTAACACATTTAAAAATAATTTGCTTTGCACTATAAATATGATACATTGCATCTGATGTAAAAAATGACTGCTGTATAGTTTGCAGGTTGTGAAATGAGTAATGAAATCGGCATCTTTCTGGACCTATTGCTATTTAACATTATTTTTAAAAGCACAGTAAAGAAATATTGTCAAAGTCAACATGAAAGGTCCCCTTTAGTTGTTCTTAATGTAATTACTACAACTTAAACCTTTTCTTTTTAAAAATATGTGTCTTCAAAATCATTTCTTTTTTGGAAATTGGATAATTACCCAACACCATAACACATTTCCATTGTAAGCAACAATGTAATTACAAGTATATAGAATGTGTGTAGAATTAATCATTTGTGTCTCTAGTGTGGGATAAGTCTTTCGATTTGTCCTTTCCCCCTCACTGTGTATCATGATGAGAAGCAGAGCGCAGGCCTGATGATTAATGTAAAAGAGCTTGACAGCAGGCCAGGCCTCAAATGCCTCCTGGGCAGCGGGTGGTAATCTGTCCCAGGTGAAGGGCTCCAGGGGCTGGCATGTAGACCTGCAGGCCGCAGGTGGCTGAGGAACCACTGACTGAGCACCTCGTATTGGAGTGTTGCATTATGCTGTCTTGACACGTACACTTTCCCAGCCTTGAATTTCCTTAAGAAACACAAGCTTCTCTGTGCAGCCCTCGCCTCTGGGTATTCCCAATAACCAGCACGATTTATCAAATGTATAATTTTTAGGTCTTTAACGGGTTTATGTGAAATAATTCAGTTATTCACCCAGATTGTCTAATTAAATGTGGTTATTGTGTATTACGTGATATGTGACCACCAACCCCAAACACCAGGAAACCAGTAAATCTGAGACACCATGTAAATGACATCAGTAGAAAAACAGACTGAATTGTTTTTCGTTAAGGAAGCGTTAATGCAGGAATCAATTCTGGTTAACTTTTACCACAGCACTGTTGAGTGCACAACAGGGTGGGTGGGTAGTTGATGGAAAATTTCGCTGGCTTTGGAGTTCCCTCTGTAACTTTTGCTGTGCAGAGGGTGGGTCCCCCTGAGTAAATTTTGACAGGCCACAAAAGGGAAGGGTGCAGGGTACTTTCAATTGTTTTGGACTAGGTGCTCAGACACCAAACCCCCTCCTCTTGAACATGACTGATTGAGAGCAGTGTAAATGGGAGGGCTCACAGAAAGGGGGTAGTGAAACACACCAGTGCTGGGTCTAGAACAAAATCACTAAAGGTGCACAATCCCTGCAACCATGTCACAGTCATGCCCTTTTTGACTTCCACCTGAAGGGACACCTTCTTCATTTGGGGGTGCTATGCACCCTTACGCACCCTTATAAACCCAGGTCTGAACGTATCACTGACCCTGTTCCCTCCTTGATGGAGCTCATATACAACAACCACCACAGAAACGGTACTCACACAGTCCTATGTGTCCTGACGCACCCTGGTCACAGTCCATTGCAAAACAACATCAGGACTGCCACCAATCAGTTTCTACCCTATGCGGTTTTGCAACTCAACAAAGACTCCAGCTTCATAAATGCACAGCACACTGTACTGGACAGGGTGATACTGCACACTGCACTTTACTCAGCCTTGTTTTCATTTCAGCTGTTTACATATTTCATATATTCATACTTGGGCAGTTCTTAATTATCATGCTGTATGTACATTTGTTTTGATGTTTTATGAATGCCTTTGTGCCGTTTCAGTCTGATACATGTTACTGACTGGATTTTATGAGTAAGATTTCCTATATATTGATGTACAAAAAGCAAATAATCTTGTATCTTAGCTTCTTTGAAGATATTACAGCCAGTACCTTTGGATCTAAGTAAGAATTACACACTCTAATGCATCATGCTAATTAAAATAAAACTTTTTGTTTTCATTTTGTTGAAATAATTTTGGACAGTTCATCATTGAGCTTTTTACCATTTAAGGATGGCTCAAAAAATTTATTTGACAAAGGTGATTATAATTTTTTTTTCATTTGCATTTTTGTAGCACAAGCATTGCTTGTATGAGGGTTTGTGTAGCGTGAATATTCAAGGGCACAAAACAGACACTAGATGGCTGCAGACAATGCATAAAGCAGTTAATGAAGAACTTCAGGTGGAACTGAAACCATGTAAAATGCATAGGGTGATTTATTATGCTAATTTTGTATACAATGCCATGTTTAGAATTATATTAGCATATTTAGCCTGTGATTTTCATTGTCATTGCAAACGGAAGTAATAGTAATATGGGGTTTATCAGCCAGTATAACGCAAGAGAAAGATAAGATAATACAAGATGAGACTTTATGGTAACACTTTACTTGTGGGGGGTGGGGGGGCACACTTAGCACCTAATACTTAATGTATTAATTAATCTGAAATTAAATGTTAGTCACGCACTTATCCCGTGTTCATTCATCATTCATCAGTCATAATGGTTCATGTATTTCATGCAGTTACCATATCTGCTCATGATTTGTACTTGATTAGTAGCTGAGTTACCAGTGGCACTCTTCCCCTGCCACCAGGAACCGGGCCATACCCAACTCTTACTGCGAAGATTCGGTTTTAAGTACTACAGAACAGCTGAACGGAATGGGTTCGGAATGCAGATTTACACAAGCGAATGGTAATTTGATGCAATTTGACGTTAACATAAAACAGCAATTCTCACAGAACGTGCCAGTGGAAGCCAGCACACAGTAAGAAACGAACGAAAAAACAAAATCGCACATAATGAATCACGACGTATACCGTATGCATCTCTTTGGTTTTACCTCACTGCCGCTCTCCAAACCCAGCAAGGCCTTTGCCAAAGCGCCCCTTCTGTGGTGGAAAAATGAAGCGTGCTGGAACCGCGTTATAACTGGCCTCTCTACGTGGTACAGCTTGGGTACTGCTAGGTTCCTCTGTGCCGGTGGAAAAGCCATTAGTTATTTGTGCCCCCTCAAGTAAAGTGGTACCGACTGAATTGTTAAAGTATGTCTACAACAAAATGTTGTGTGGCGACTCACAGACAGAAAGCAGATGTTTATTTGTGCATTTTATTTTGCTTAATATTTGTATACCTCACTATATGTGTCAGATGAATTAGTTCAATTCTGGTCATAAGCTATTTAAAATGAAGAAAACCAACAATCATCTCGATGCTTTTATGTTTGGGTTATGAAATGGAGTCATCGATCCAGATATTTACATATTCATACTTCATCTTCATACTTGATTACATGATTTGTGCTTCATCAAGAGCTTTTGTTACACATTTCAGTATTATGTAAGATAAGATCAGCAAAGACAAGGTTCTCAGCCACAAGTTTAAGCTACAACTTTGTTCTTCACACCTATTTGCATGCTTGATGCATTCCATGAATCAGCAGTATTAAAGTTCCTGTGTTCAATTTTGTAAATTACATCACAGGACAAGTATGGCAAAACACAACGAAAAGCAACGCATGCCAGTTACATTATAATTCACATGGGAATCCAGTATAAGGCATTATTTCTGTTGGGGGAAATGGGAATATTTATCTTTCTGCTGGGGGAGATTAAGCTATTTCACAATCAATAGAGCAGTCAGAATACATTTTTATTGGGTGAATTACACTTCAAATTAATTGTTGGCCCAAGTAAGGCCAATTGGAAATGAGATAAAATATCCAAGTCCAGCAGTGTGAAAATTGGTATATTTCCAGAACATGTAGATTAATGGGGCTGTAAGCAGCCCACATCTCCAGCGTATATTGGACTCCATTATATTATGTAGTTTGTCTGCACCATACTTTAACAGGAACAATTGATTATCTGTAAACTAAGGGAATCTTAATCTTGCAATGCGAGATATTATATTTTAACTATGTTCTGTTTCATTCTACAATATTTACCACTTCAGAATTCAATTGCAGCTTTATATATAGTTTATACTCTTGTGTTGTGGGAATTTCTCTATCTTGATAAATTCAGACAGGCTTATTAAGGGTTTTTCCTTCTTTTTTTTTTTTTCGCCCCCATGCATTTATAAGATTCCCCTGCAGTAGTGAATATTGTTAGCAAGAGAGAAAATAAAAATTGCTGCAAGCAGAAGAATATATATTTTATATGGTAAGGTAAAGAACGCAGTGTGTTTACAGTGCATTTTCCAGTGCACTGTAAAGATATGTAACAATGACACAAATTCATAAAGTGTCAGGAGCATATTAACATCCTTACATTTTACAATGCTGTTTCTTACCTTTACAAAGACACTGTGATGTGACTCAGAAGTAAGATACTTAGATCTCCTGAGAACATGTAGGTATCTCAGCATCCCAACAGATTATCATTATGCAGGGTTACTGAATAGCCCACCATATTATACTAATGTCATACATTATATAGCAAAACAGAGGTGACATTGCTTTGCTTCTTTGCTATTTATATTTTATTTATTTAGCAGATACTTTTATCCAAAGTGACATATATATTTTTTGAGAAACAGGGTCCATAAAGCGTTTGGTTATTAAGGGCCATACTCAGTGGCTCAGTGATGAAATCACCCTCATGACCCTGGGATTGAAACCGGTAACCTTCCAATCACAGGCATAGTGCCGTAACCCCGATCTGATCAAGAGTTTCTGTGGCCAGAAAGTACTGACTGCTCAGAGTACTGACTGCTATACGAATGTGGCCACTTTGTAGATCCAAGCGGGCGACTACAAACACACTTGTGTTGAGGCAAGTAGGTAAATGACAGATGCTTACACTCATGCGTGGCACTTGGTGGAGCGGAACACGGTCCCACATTTGACGCGAATCAGCACCAGTTACGCAGAGAATGTCCTGCTGCTCCATCTAGCTGTACTCAGACAGGTGTGAGTCAATGTGGGGCCCCTTCAGTGGCTCAGCTAGAAGATGCTAATCTCAGTGCCCGGGAGGAGCTAACATGCTGATCTGTAAACGGCCGCCAGATGCGGACGATGCCGACTGAGCGGAGAATTTTGTCGTGCACGAAGCCTTAATTCGGGCCTACGTTTCAGGCGGTGGGTGTGCAGGGAACACACGGGGACACCAAGCTGAGAGGTACGGATTATCCACCGATGTCATCAGACCCTGGGCAGATAAGTCCCCCGCACATCCTGCACTCTGTCTAATGACCTGAAATATAAATGAGGCATGAACTTCTGGTACTAAACATGTATTTACAACTTGTCGTGACATATAACTTTTATAGGGACGTTCCCTAAAATAATCAGAAAGTTTTCCTCTGCGAGAAGAACACTGATACAACCATACTTTAAAAGCATTTTCCCTCTTCCTTTAAATGTAAATACTCTTTAAATAACCAGTGCATTGGTCTGATTGTCATTCACTGCCTCCAAAGATAATGTGCCAGCACTTTGATTTGCAGATTGAAAACCAAAGCTATGTGAAATAGAGGTACTTCATTCATCCTCATAAAGAAATTGGGTCATTTTCATATATACCATCCTGCCCTCCATGAGAAACACCGTCTCACATGAATATATAGGTGAGAGCAAAGTTTTGGGTCAAATAACAGGGTCAGCCAGCATCCAGCACCCCTGTAGCAGTATGGGTTAAGGGCCTTGCCCAAAGGCCCAACAGTGACATGATTACCTTATCACCTACGGGATCTGAACCTTCTCAATACGGGTCTACGACCCCCATGCCCAAAAGATGCTCCCTTACAAACCTGTGGGGAAATTGCATTGAAATACAGGTTCATCTATTACCCGTTAGCTATTCAGTGTATAAATAGAGTTTCCCACAAAGGAAAGCACGATATTGTTTGATTGCACACACAGTTGGATTTTGACACAAAGCATTAAGAACTGTCTACATTGTAAGTGAGTATGTGTACACATAGGATTGTTGATGTCAAAGAAACACTTTGATATTATATTGTGTTGAAGTCAGATCAGTTACATTTATTTGCATTGTAAATGTTTAACTGGTGGACATTTTTCCCCAGGGCCTAGCTTACAATGCACAATGTTTTCATTGTACGGAATCTATTTGTATTATTCCGTGTCAAAGGAGAAAAGCAGTTAAAGATAATTAAAATTTTAAAAAAGAACTAATATAGGCATTCATACTTATAATGTACCTCAGATGTCTCATTTGCATAATTTTATACTTTATGTGGGTCCCAAACTAAGGCTTTAGCGTCTACAACTATCATAAAATGTGCTTTGCTCCTCTTTCATATCGAGGATTCCTCTGACAGTGGCATTTACAGCTAACCTACCATATTTACAATCAAAAGATATGGCAGCCAAGCCATTACGTCTCAATCCAGCATTAAACTTTGATCAGCTGATCATCAATTATTTAGGAATTAGTGTAGAGATCCAGCTGAGTGTCCCCAGGATTTCAATGCCCCTTCTATCGTAGCTCCAAAGGAAAGACAGCGATTTTCACTAAATGCTATAAGAAGCCACACTAATATGCCCATATTCCAAAGTTTTGTGTGCAAAATTTAAAAAAAAACAAATGCATGTATTATCTATCTATCTATCTATCTATCTATCTATCTATCTATTTCACAGTTAGCAAGTTCCTTTAACGCATGGAACACTGGCAAATGATGGGAAGCAATATTTCATGTTTTTTTTTGTCACAAGGCACAAACATCCAGCATACTGGCAAGGAAGGGAAAGAAAAATAAAGCTACATCACAGGGGATTAGTCCAAATGTGTTTATTCCATTTTGACTCAGAGGACATGTTCTGCAGGTAAAAGACAGGCATCTACAGACTTACAGCAGAGGGAGGAGATGTAGCAAGAAAATTACTCCGAAAGCTGCCAGGCTCCGGAAAATCTGTTATTGGCATTAGACAGCTAGTTTGGCAGAAAGCCCAACTATAATGAATGGAATTGCTTTCTTGCATTGCACAGCTGATCTGCAAATTTTAGAGAATGAACAAAAAAAAAGATTTTCACCTTCAGAGGCTCTCCAGTCCTGATTAAATCCATCAGCAAAACACTCTGCGGTATAACTTGCGCGCTAATGCATTAGAGGGTCACAGCCCTGATGCTGATGCATTAACGGGTCTCGGACCCAGCTCTGATCCAATAGCTCACTCAACGTTCTGTCATTGGCATGAGGACAGTGAGGGCTCACTGACGTTCACAATCATACCCACTGAATTATAACAGTATATCGTCCTCGTGCGTTTGAAGGCATTTCAGAAAATTGAAGAATCACCCAAGACTGCTTTTTTTGGCTGCTTATTACATAATGATTATATCAGGATGTGTCTTTCATTCTTTGAATAATGCCCAGATTGTCAAGTCGTTGAACCTTAAGATTACTATCACCATGGTTCACTTAACTTGCATGATTTAAAGCCGAATGACTAACTGGATAGTGATGCTCAAATGAACAACTTTTCTCACAACTTTGTCACTCTAATATTATGATTTATTGAAAAGCATTTCTATTAAGACCCTCCCACTCTGAAACACTTAGTATATTTAAGAGGCAGGCAGGCAGCTCAGAGTTTAAGAATGCGGACTTAAGACTGCCAGCTTTAATCTCAGAATCAGCCCCTACATTACCCTTAAGGAAGGTCTTTCACCTAGCTTATTCTTGTATATATTTTTAAAAAATTAATAAATAACCAGTCAGCATAAGAGGTTACACTGTGATTGTTTTTGCTTTGGGGATAGCTGAACACCACAATAGTTCCGGTGTTGTTGTTATCCTGTCTCACAGCAGCGTATTTAGCTACTCTTTACAGCATGACCTTGTTGCATATCACACTGTCCAGTCACTTTATGACATAATTTGTGGCTTTGCTTGCTCACTTTCTTCTAAGGATTCAATGTCCATTTGAAGTTCCTGTGCAATAATTTGTGTTTATTTATGATTTTTTTTTTCGTATAGGATACATTCATCATTTTTCCCTTACCCTTCTCTCATGCACAGCAAGCTCTGTGGGACGGCGTGACCTTAAAAACCATTGTTGAAAGTTATTTACAGTAACAGTGATTCAGCTAAAGGTCACATTCAAACAATTCCTGGTGGTAGAGGAATGAAAAAATTGTAGTTTTCGTTCATTAGCAGTTTTTGGTGCCTTATACCCCAGCATGCCAAGCGGTGCTGTTCAAGTAATACAGCCTGACAGTTCTGGACACAATGATCAGCAAATGGGTACTGAAGAGGGATATTAGCCTGTTTCCGAATTCTTACACCCCAGGCTGACTGGCACATTGAATCTCAGAGATAATCAAGGACATTATTTTCCAGTTCAAGGTGTAAAACAACGCCTTATGTCTCATCACCAGTAAATTAAATTTCACTTCTGAACAGAAGAGTTCACAGAAAAACAAATAAGTAAGTAAATTAATAAATACAGAGATGTTGTCTGTAACAATGTTTCACATAGCTTTGCCTATAACGGAGGGGTGGGGGGGGCGCCGCTGGTGATGCTCGCCTAGGGCGCAAAATTAGTTTGGACCGTTACTGGTTTCATGGTTACATTTTGTTTGAAATATGTGGCCGATCACAAAACTTTATGCAAATTTGACATTTTGGATCAGTTGACAAATGGGATGATAAAGCACACATTGTAGGGAAAGATGATCTCTTGTGCTAATAATCATCTATTTAACAAAATGTGTCTGGCATGTAAAGTTTTAAATAATTAAAATTAATCAGAGAAGCTTAGCAGAAACAATTGATTAGGTCCAATAATGAATGAATGAAGCATTATCTCATATTGTATGATTACATACATCCAAAAAAGCCTACCTATTTAATAAAGTAATCCTGCATTTTTAACAAGATGTTCTAAATGGACAACTTCAACTTAAGTATCGTTTTCCTTCATTTTCATCTTAAGTGCCTTTTTGTTCTATACTATACGATATTGCAGCCTGTTCTTAGTCAGTCATTATTTTCTAATGATCCCAATTTCTCCAATGTAGAGAAAACGTATTTCTAATATGCAGAGTAAAACGTTACATCAGTATTGGGGGCATTGTTAAACGGCACACTTGAAAGTTTACTTAATAGTGACATCAACATGTAATGTGGATACAAAAGACTTCTGTGAGTAATCTCTGTAATCTCTGTGTACACTCCTGTGCATCTCTGCGTGTTTTACAACTGTACAGCTGTTTGATGAAAGGATTAATGACACAACAGCTTCAAAATGCGTTTTATAAGTTTACAGTACAGCACAAAAGCAGCATCTGTGAAAATGTGAAGGAACATGTCTACAACCATCTTTTTAAAGTATTTTAAATAAACGTATTCAATCATATTCAAATTTAAATGAATAATATAATAAGGAATGTTCCACATAGGGAACTGACGAATGCATTTGGAATTATGATTTCCAGGCTTTATTTGATGACCCACATTGGTATAATATGATATGATTTCCCTGGAAAGAATTTGTCTGACTCTAGCTAGCGCAAGGGAACAATGTCAGGCGGCTGAAGCTGACCCTCTTGTTTTCAAGATTTATAGCTTCCGCCTGAGACCGTATAAGAGACGCTGCAGCTAAAGCTGTGAAGAGGATGAATTTACAATTCCGCAACCGTCTCCCTCAAGCAGGTTGAGCCCGTCTTGGCGTGACCTGAGCCGAGCCAGCAAGTTGCATGCTGGGAATGCTTCTGGGTGTGGCTGCAGCTGTGGTGCTCTGTCCATACCTGCCTCTCGTGTTAGCTAACGAGCAATACAACATGGCTCGGTCGCCCTACTCACGTAGGGACGTCGCCACATTCCCTTGGTCCTTGCAACTGAGGGAAACCCACCGCCTCCTGTTTTATCGTAAGACCTGCTGGCCCCTGAACTCAATTTCCTGAATGTACCCTTCCCTAGCTCACTCCTAGGCTTGTTTTTGCAGTTCTGTCTGATTTGAAGGAGGGCACAGGAGCCTTTTAATACTCGTCAAGGAAGAGCTCCCAGTCTGTCCTACAAGGGATTAAAGAGTATGAGAGCTAGCTAGGGTCGTGCATTAGCGCGAGAATCGTTACTGAGTGTCTGCCTTTGTCATGATTACTTTTTCATCTGTACCTTCTCGACTCTCTGCTGGTTTTCCTCCAGACACTAGGTGGTTATTGTATTGCTCTCTAAGGCTTAGTGGGTAGTCGCAGTGTTTTTTTTTAATGTTGTGATTTTAAAGGAAAATGTGAGATGGGAGGGGTGGGGCTGCTTGTCTTCTGAGGAGGGAGTGCCAGCTGACAGCCATTATTGCTAATAATTCCATTTACCTGCCCTCATTCCTGATACTTGTAACATGATGTGTTCCTTCTTCACTCCCCTTGTAAGCAGGCCAATGTCCCGAAGCTATACTCTAGTAACAAGGTGCCTTTGTTAGCTTTATTTTTTAATTTGTTCCTAATAAAAACGTGTTTTTTCAGCGCTCGCTTGCCGTGTCAGTCCCATGCCTACCTGCGCTCCTTTGCCGTACCCGTCGCTCACTCCAAAGCCTTATGTCACGTGCTTCTTTGCTCCATCTTGGCGCACGATCGCTCGAAGCTCTGATTACCTCTGTCTATTTGTTTAAGAGCAAAGAAGGCATTGATACATCTATAAGCGACACCGAGTCGACTTCAGCTTCAAGCTATCAGTTTAATAAAACAACATGTTTATTTATTAAAAACTCCTCTATTCATTAACCTTTTGCAATTCTTGATATGACTGTCAGCCTACTTATTTAGGATACTAATCTGGCCTACACCAATGTCCCTGCTGCATAACAAGTCTGTCCATTGGACATATAGATATTCTTTTTTGCAACTTAACAGCTTAAGTTACTCAGAGTCACATGACCTTGCGTTCACTTAGAACTCTTGCTTGCTACAGCACGGTCCAGTGAGCCCAAATAGCTGTTAGTGTGTCTTTCATGCATTATTAATTGGCTGACTATAATTGTAAGCATCTCCAATTAGATGCTTAAATGGTAGTGAAACAAAAAAAAGCTGAGCGGAGATAAATAAAGGGCATTGATAAAGTCACATGGGGTATCCGGTCATCCTATGACACTAGGTGCCATTGTCACCTGCAATTAAATCACAAAGCAAAGGCAAGCTAAGCCTTTCTTTACTTTTACTGTGTAATATGGCGTTGCTGCGTCATTGCGTTGCTGTGCTGCTGCGTCGCTGTAGAATATGCGCGGGGGAGATGTAACAGCAGGCACACAGCATTTAATACTCAACATACACAACAATGGGCACCTCAGTCATTTAAATAATTTTCATAAAGGGCAGTTCCATACCAAATCAATTTTTAAACGTTATTTTTAAACTGCAGGTTATGTTAATTTGATCACAAGATATATTTTTTCTTGTATGCATAATAATTCAGAAGGTACATAAACAAATAATTCCAGTTGGAAACTTAAAATCACTGCAATTTCAGTGGGAGTTGATCAACATGGTGTTTTTATTTAAATAGGTGTGTTAAGTACTCTAGATACTTTTGACAACTCTTTTCATTTGCCAAATTTATTATTTTTTACTGTCACCAGTACGTATTGATATGACATTTTAAGGTAAAAGTAAATGCTATGAACATGCTACTTTATTTTATTGTACATGTAAACACTGAATTACCACAGACCATGTTTAACCATCCAAATTTCCCTCGGTATTTCAAAGAGTCTCCATTCTATTTCTGTTCTGTGCAGCATGTTTAAACATTGAAGTCACCTCTTCCCCAGAATGTCACTGCAGGTGTTCATCTCCTTCAGAGCTGTTTGAACGGTTAAGGCACCCTGAACCTGTTTGACACGGTGCCGTGGAATTATCCAGGTCCCTGTTTGTGCTCCTTTCAGAAAGACATCTGCAGAAATTCCTTTGTGTCATAATGATGTCTGCGTCATAAGTGCCTATTGTAATGAAAATGGTCCGTAAAAGCACCTGCTTCATTATTGTGCACTGAACAGATAATTACATGTTGAAGATCCAATGGTGTTATGTCGTAATATGTTATAGACAAGTTAATAACTATAGTCATAGTCAGAAGCATAATTTCAGCTGTATATAGTGGCCAGTTTATTAGGAACACCAGCGTGTTAACACTAACACCCTCCTCCTTCAAAAGCAAATCATCTGGCTACAACTCAATACATACAGCAAACGAACAGGGACAAAGGCTTCGGTTACTGTGTGGTTCACTATGCGAAAGGCAAAGATGGGTGACATAAGCATCCCTGAATGTGGCGCTTCCAGCATCTTGGAAACAGCTACTTAACTGGCATTTTCACATGCTATAGTGTCTATAGTTTACAGAAAATGGTACAATAAACATCCAGTCTGTGGCAGTGTGGAACCACCTTCTTAATTAGAAAGGTCAGAGGGGAACGGCCAGACTTGTTAAAGCTAACAGGAAGGTCACAAGTGCAAAAATAACAGCCTGGTACAACAGTGGTGTATAGAAGGATGGGTGTGTGTGTGCGTGCGTGTGTGTGTGTGTGTGTGAATATATATATATATGGTTTATTTGTACTATTCTCTACATTTCACAATAATTATAAACACATCAAAAGTATAAAATAACATATATGGATTATGCACTGACCAAAAAAGTATTAAACAAAAAAAATTACTTATTACTTGTTGGGGTGTGGGGGAGGGGCAGCACTGTGGGTTGGGACTCAGAAGGTTGTTGGTTCAAATCCTTTGGTCGACAGAGTGATCTCACCATTGGGGCCTTGAGCATAGCCCTTAACCTCAATTGCTCCAGGCCTTGGCTGTCCCTACTGTCACTATGTATAAACTATATATACTATATATATACACTCCTGTATTATATGCATAAGAATAAGGCTGACGGAAGTTTTAACTGAGCACAAGAAAAGGTGAAAGTAAGTTCTGGCAGTGTATCATTATTGTTAAGGTGTCACATTGTGGTTAATACTACGCATAAATCATGATGAATATCACCCCATGATGTTAAAATAAAAATTGTAGATGTAAGCTTCAGCTTTTTGAAAATGAAACTTATTTCATGATGCAGTAGTAGCCACACTGTTACTCCACAAGATCCTCCGTCCAGAATTTCTTGCATTCACGGTCATCATGTTCACGGTGCTATTTGAGCTGGCGTGCATGGTGAAGTGGCATATTGCTTACATGCAGTGGTACATGTTCCTTAGCTTCTGCCAGAGGTTAAGGGCTAGACACCAGAGTAGTTGATGAAGAAAACTACGTGTCTTAGGATTAGTCATAGCTATAAAAAATACCCCAGTGCCAGGAATTAACGCGGCGATGTAAACAAATTGAGCTGTTTGTTTAAATAATAAAACACACAGAGTGCAGTCGACAGTGGCTGCCACTTTTTTCTTTGTAATACTGTATTCAGCTTGGTTACGTAATGGAAAACGATGGAACAATTATCCAGTGACTCACCAGTACTGCAGGGCTATGGGCTCCAACTGGTCATGAAATTCACATCAAGTGCACATCTTTTCTGCTACTTTGAATGCAAATATAAGAAAAGGCAGGATGCGTGATTAATGCACATTACATGCCATTTTTTATTTATGTGCGCATGTGTTTTTTAAAGAAAGCTTTTCAGCCGTCGGTTTCAATTTGTTGTGTGTCTGTGTGATAACACAGGGTGCTAGCTTTGTCTGTTGTCAATATCAATCTGCTTTGAACAATTACTGCTTCCCATACTAAATCAGCCTTTTTCCTCAACACGGCGGAGGGCATTTGTGTATATCTTTGCCTGTGTTTTCAGCCCTATAGATGCTCATCTCCCTCCTTCATCAACTTGACACCTTTTTTTTTTCCTTTTCTGGAAAGATAACATTTATTATATGTGAAAGCAATACATATTGACTAAGAGAGGGCACACTGAATATTCTCTCTCTTTATAATAATTCCTGTCAGGATAGAAGAATATTCTGCAATCTATTCACACCACTTTTAAGCAATGGACTGTTAAGTTGGTATGATCATAGATTTCAATACAAAAGGATGCACTGCATATTTGTTTGTTCATTCATTCATTTAAACGACCAACAAAACTTTTTGCTCCCATTTCCCAATATCAAATGCTGCAGACCAAAGTAATATTCCACACTAAAGGGAATATTATGGAGGGAGTTAAAACGTAAAACCTGCATTCACACCGGATTAATATTTTAGTAGAAAGGTCATTAAGCTGCCTTGCAGTGCCCTACTCATGATGTTACAAGTTTTCATTCAGATTCTGAAAGAAATACCTATGTAGGAACATTAAGTAAATTGTAACCCCATGCAAGTAACAAAAGAAACCAGGTATTTTAATATATTATTAATACGTTTTTTAAATATATTTATAAGCATTACAAACAAAAATGACCTCACATGACAGTGTAGAATTTCCTTTGTTTAATATTAAATTAGCTTTCCTGTTAAATTCGGAGCATTTCTGCAGCACTGTGGCATTTTGCCTCCTCTGGTATTTGTTCTGTGTACTGTATCATCCCCAGCAACTTTACTTTTCATTTTCATTACCCCTCTGTCTACAGCGAACCCACTAGAGTCAAAGTACGTAAGTTCACATTGAGATTCCCATCTTTTGTCGGATTTAGTCTTGAACAACAGCCTTTGACCTTTACTTTTTATTCATTTCTTTGAAATGTTTTCTTTAAAAGAACAGCAGCCACAGAAGTTTTCCAAATATAGAAGTTGCGATCCTTGTTGTTATGACTTGCCTGACCTTCGGTAATCGAACTAAAAACCTCGTGATATACTAATACGTTTTTTTAAATAAGTAAGTAAGTAAGTAATAACAAATAAGGCCAAAAACATGCCTGTCTATCTGTCTGTCTGCCTGCCTGCCTGCCTGCCTGTCTGTCTGTCTGTCTGTCCACCCATCTAGTTGTTTATCTGTTTATTTGTTTATTTACTCATTAATTCATTCATTCATCTGGTTGATTGATTGTTTATTTGCTTATGAAGTTCTAAAGGAATGGGCCATATTCTGCTCCCATATGGCGACTCTATGAATAAATACCTGTACTCTCCCTTGTCAAACATAATAAAGGATTACATGACAAGATTTCTCACTTTTTTCAGTTCTTCTGTTTCACCTTCCCAAACACATTTAGTAAATACAATATACACAATTTGATAGAAATTTCATTTTGACCCAACAGGACTCTAATATAGTGAGAATCTGCCAGCCATACCAAACAATGCGCCATATGGCTGGTGTTGTTCTGTCTCACAAGTGCCAACCATACTTCAAACATCCCATTCTCCCTTTTCCCCATTACCTTAGTGTTGGCAGCTCATTTCCCAGGCTCCTGCCTGATAAAAAAGATGACTTTTTTTCAACAAGAGCCACTCTGCTAACAGCAGGCGAGGCCTGTGGTGACTGATTGGCTGAAACATGAGGATTAATGGGTATTTATATTTCATTAAATTTTATACTCACCGGAGAATAATGTATCACTCTCAGATATTGAAACATATGTCAACCCTATCCACTTACATATAATTCAATTTGACTTAAATGCATTGATCAAATTTTATTAAAGTTCAATATATCTTCTAAAAGGCTCCCTAATGCAATATTGCTTATTCGCATTCATCAGAAAAAGGGGGGGCAACTGGGCCGTAATTCTGTTTATACAACTTCTTCATCTTTCGTGTAGCGCAGGGAGAGGGGCCGCTGCGGAGGAAACGCAGAACGCAGATTCGACAAAGGTGCTCTATTCTTATAGCAGATTCTGTAGCTTCTGTACTTTGTAGATGCACATGGATAGCTCCTTTTCCAGTAGCTTTGGCCTCTGCAAATGAAATGAGTTCGGGTCATACTTACCTACCCTAAGAGTTTAGAGAAGTTTTATAACCAAGCAATTAGCGTATGCTTTACATGTATAAGTAGCTTAAAGCCATTTAGTAGCTTTTGAAAATGGGCTGTTTTGGACCTAATACTCTCAATAACAGTCCTGTTAATAATTTATAAATATTATGAATTTATAATTATAAATATATTAAGTTCTGGCATTAGAGAATATTGAAGTTATGGCACACAGTTCTACTGTTAAAGTTGACGTACATTTATAAATGCTTAGTATATGTATATACAGGCAAAACTTTATGTGCTGCTTTCATAGCAGGTTGCTGGCCGCTATTGCGCTTGCTGGCAAACTTACTGGCTCAATAGATTTATTTCATAAAAAAGTTGTCTAAATAAAAAAAGGCTAAATGGTAGTATTTCAGAAACATGGCTATTGCCAAAATGATAATCTTTTATAATATGTGTTGTACCGGATAAGTCCTGTATATTTTCTTAATTTTGATTTTCAGATCTTTCAGGAGGACGGTATGTAGCTATTTGTACCATTTCGCTTATCTCCTTTTACTGGAAGAACTCTTTATTCCCAGTTAAGTGTATTTCTTACCTCAGAAACTTCTAGATATTTGATTTAGCAACATGTTCACCTTCCTCTTAGAGATAACAGGGGTCAAGCATTGATCTTTCAAATAAGTAATTATTGAAAAATATAAACGTTTAAAATGAAAGTGACTACATTTCACGCTTAATTTAGATAGAGGAGGCTGAGAAGTAAGAAATAAGAAATAACACAAATGTTATTTTCTAGATTATTCATCTTACCATTTTTATAGTTATCTTGCCAGTGTAAATCTGTTTAGTGTGCTTTATAAGAGTTTAAAAAAAAATAGACCAATCCATTCCATCGTATCTAGTAACCTACTTACCTCCCAGAACACCAATAAATAAGAGGTACTTTCTGGTAATTTATAGTCGGTGTTTGTACATGAGGAATAATGAATAAGTAATTATTCATTCGCTGTACTCTGAAGCATCTATCTCAGGTGCTAAGGTTTTCATCATAAATAACTCTGTTTGAAATGCCATTGGAAAGTGACTGCTGTTAAGACCTCATTCACAAAGACCCAGGGAGCTGTCTGTGGGGGTCTGTAATGAATTCATTAATATGTTATTAATCACGGTGGTTCTGGTTTAATGTACGTTTGGTTTAATAACAAATTATTTCAGTAAGGCTAAATATTAGAGTACTTATTTCAGCTAGCCTACTTTCGACTGCTCCAGTATTTTTGTGATTTTTAAATCAGCATAACCAAACAAAGACACAAACAAACGTAAATAAAAACATACATACAAACATGCATGCATGCATACATACAGAGGAAAAATGTGGACAGTTTTACATTCCATCAGGTGTGAATACGAGTGTGACAAACCCCAAAGTAAATGAGTGTGATTCAACGCAGCTGAAAGAAACCGGCCTGTCTAACTCGAGGCACGAAGAGCGCCTCCATACTTTTTATGTGTCGCAATACGAAGATTGTTCGCGGGAAAACCTTCTCAACCGAAATGCTGCAATGGGCGTGAAACGGGTGTGGACGTAACTCCCCTGAACCGAATGAGTGCAAATTAAATTCCCCCTTTGTTTTAGCTGGTTGTTTTACACTGTCTGATGCCCCGCGTCAAACGGAGACCTAAATGGAAGATTCACAGTCCCGGTTGTTCTCTGAAGTCCCGGTACGAGGAAGCCCTCAAAAACGCACAATAGAGGTGCGCGCTATACATAGCAATGAGGTTTGTGACAGACAGCCAGTCTACTGTCAGTTTTTGTTCTATCTGTCACAGTACACTTACCTCCTGGTGTTTCCAGTAATCAATACAGGGTTGAAATCACCTACTGTTACCCACCTCCGCCGCTGCCTATTTTGTCCGTTCATAAATAATGAATCGTCTCTCCTCTCAGTCTATGCACCAGCGACTCTCTTTCTGTCTACACAAGACACACACACAGACAGACACGCACAACGCCGTGTCTTGAATTTCCATTGCATTTGCTAATCATTGATCAATAATTCAGGGCTCCCTCTCATCTGGAAGGGTCCCCCAGCTTCCTGGGACATATGGCACAGGGTTTGACAGCGTTCAGGTTACTATTCCCTTATCACAAAGGTGGCGAGGGAAAACAAGTTGTTTAAAGTTGTTTTTCGGAGCCTGACTTTTGTTTTCCTTCTTGTCACATTTAATGACTGCGCGGCTACAGTGGTTATAACAGCCAGAGTAATTTGCGGTGTTAGTCGCCATGATGGTTATCTACGGGGTTTTTCATTTCCTGCCCTTTAGCGTTTGGTTTATATTTTATCCGGCCCCTTTTATAAGCTGCTCATTGTTGCTGAAAGTGGGAAATAAAACATTAAAGTTCCTCTGAACTGCTTTTCAATATTTATATTTTTCATATTTCAAAAATGATCATTTTCTACTTTTTTTTTACAATATAATCTGGATTTTCCCATTACTTTCTTTTTTTAAACACAGCCGTTTTTTTTTTCAGAAGCGCAACAGAACGGATTGCTATTTATAGTTTGACTGGTAAAGTATGTGGTTTTAAGGTGCTGTATAGGGATTTCAGAGTACAAAAAGATGCTTACATTCTCCTTCACAATAATACTGAATGAATGAAGTTGTGCAACAAATAAAAACTGCTGTCCTTAAGAAAATCCTCATGCATTGTTTCATGTCAAATGTCTGTGACTAAGCCTTGTGTATTCAGAATGTAAAAAAAGGTGTGTATTTAATTTTCTCCTGTATTTAAACTGTAATAGATCTGAGGCCCCAAGGTCTGAGTCATTCTCAGAGATTAGCTGAACTCTTTATGCAGTAGGGAAATTGTTGGCCTTTCACACAGAATTAAGTCCAAGACATTTGGTAGTATGATGGAACCAAAGTTCCAGCTTTGTTGGTAAAAAATTATACATCTCAAGACTATGAGATTGATTATGCAAATATATAACAAATTAAACCCTATCCACGTAAAAATGTTTGATTTTCTGAAGCCTATGGTTGGATTTAAACAAATAAATTAAGCTGAATCATTCTTATTTTGATATTTTGCAATATTTGCGATCTTTTTGAAGCACAGCAAATCATAAACGTTCAGTAGTTTCAGAAATTCATCATACGCATCAAGTTGTAATATTTATCATTTTATAATTAATGCTTTATTATAATCCACAGTGTGGCATGACTGTTAAAAAAGATATTCAAATGATTTAATCATGACTGTATTTCCCTATATCACAGCTCGCTTCACCCCGAGGACGAGGAGAAGGAGCCAAAACTATTATGAAACCAAATCCCTGCTCATTTTTGGCTAATTCTAATGAAGTGGCCACAAATGACTTCATTTAGAATGAAGTTAATTGGATTTGGTGCTACATCGCTGCATTTCCTGCTGGAAACTTTCCCATGTTTCCCTGGTTTAAACAGTGTCTGGGCTTTTGTGTCACCCCCGTTAGCCCAGACTTTAATTAGATCTGGCACCCACCTCATTATGATAAATGCGGAGATGATGAATGGGATCACGAATGTGCGAGAAGGAGCTGAGCCATCAAAGACGAATATCATTAGCAGTTTCCTCCTGTCGAATCGATCACTGTCAGGGGCGGCTCCCCGGCCCTCGCCGCGGCAACAGACTGGGAATGAGTCAGGAGGTGATGCCGTGTGAACTGTACCACACACTTAGACTTATGCAGATCTTTAGCAGTCAGTCATCGAATACTTCCGGAACAATCTGCTATTCATAAGTAAAGCCCCAGTAATTTAAGCCTATTATATATGAAAATCAAGCAAGACCTTGCATTATTCATCAAGCTGTTTCATGTTGTGCGCATACACACACACACACACACACAGATTAGGTATCTATATCTTTGTGGGGACTCTTCATTCATTTCTACAGGTAAAACCCTAATCTCAACTATTACAACTTTAACCCCTACCCAGCCCTAACCTTAACTGCAAATAAGCAAAAGGAAAAATACAAGACTTGTGGCGTTCTTAGGTTTTTGATTGCATTTAAAAAATGTTATAATATTGAGCTTCTCCATGTGGGGATCAAAAAAATGTCCCCACGAGGTCAAACAGTTTTTGTTTTTATTTTAAATCACATTGAGACATTGCGGGGACATTTGGTCCCTACAGTATAACATATACATAACCCACAGACACACACACACCCTTCCTGGTACTGTCCTCCACACCGTCCTGCCACTGTTGTGTTGGGCTGTTACTTTTGCAGTTCTGTCATGACCATCCTCCTCATTAACTAAGTCTTTTGTCCACAGAACTGTCACAGACTAGGAGATTTTGGTTTATTGCACCATTCCCTGTAAACTCTAGACGCCATAGCGTGAGAAATTCCCTGGAGGGCGGCCGTTTGTGTGGCGGTGAGACCTCCATGTCTGGCACCAACATCCGCACCATGTTTAAAATAGCTTAGATCACAAAGTTCCGAATGCTTAGCCAGACAGTAACTGAACCTCCTGCCATTGTCTGATTCCTGTATGTATTCAGTTGCAGTCACATGACCGGCTGATTGCAGAAGCAGGCCCATTGTGTTAATGAGCAGGTGCACCTCATATACTGGTCACTGTGTGTCCATATGCCTGTACATACAGAAATATGTATATGCACTACTCGACGGCTTTGTTACTATTAATGGGATTCGGGTTACACGCCATTTCCTATTTTGTGCAATTTAAGATCCTTGCGTATTCAGTACGGCAGTTTTATCCAAATTAAGTGGAGGCATTGATTACACAAGATGTGGGAATGCTGCGTGGGACGCCGGCGACCCTGCTTTGGGCCGCCCTGCTAGGTGGGGATTCTTGTTCCCCTACACCAGCCACACTGCCTCCACTTCAGCAGCTTGTGTTAACCGTAACCCTGCCACCGCCGTCATGTGGACTGTGTCCCCCTGTCGCCACAACAACAAGGACAAATGTCACAAGTCGACTCCCCCACCCCCCCCGCCCCCCTTCAATTATTTAGACTTCAGTGTCAAACAAAGCAGCCTGGGCTCCGCTATCATGTAAAATAAACCACTTGCTGATTCAAATCCTTTTTTAGGATCCCAATTAAACGTTTGTTGCAGCTCGGAAGATGACTTTGATACAGACGCAATCTGAATAATAATATAATGAATCAAAATGAGCAAGGTGATGGGATATGACTGACATACAATTAGAGATGAACATAATTTCTTTTTTTACCTGCTGGTTTGATGTATGTTATTTCAGTTTTTGCAGAATGAAAGGGATTTGCCTTCTAGAACCTTCTACCTCTGCCTTTTTCGATTACTATGTGTGCTTTTGTCTTCTGCCTCCTGTCCTTGTAACAGGTGACATTTCAGCAACATTAACTGCAGTTTTACACAAATTATGCAAAACACCAGCACAGAACTCCTGAAGAGTGCATGGAGGCATCACATGCAAGTGTCAGCTTCTCTCCAGCCAGTTGCGGTTTCTAAGGTATACTTTGTTGCAGTACCCCACACTCTGACCGGGCCATGAGATTTTTGCCTTTATGACCCACAGTGTAAGATTTACGCCTGTATAATTTACCCTGTTGTCCTTCAGAAGGTAACTGGATAATGTTTGTGTCTTAAAGGTCGAGTCAGTTATTGCAACAGGATAACAGGGAGACATTACTGGCGGACAGAGATGCCAGCACACAGAATGCTGTTGGAATTGTTTGCGTAGGAACGAACAGGCCTTTTGTCCACCGGTTTGTGAAGCATGCCCTTTGTTCCACGAAAACCTTAAAGTATGAAATTTGGCCATTCGCGTGGAAACATTACTATTTATGCAATGTTCTCTCAAATTCCACCAACAATCATATCTTCAGTGATACGTTCCATTTCAGTCCGAGTTTTTTGTGGGGGTGTAGTGTGACTTCAGCCTCGGTCATAAATATACTACATAAAACAACAGCCAAAACTGTGCTGTGGCCAGGAAAAAAATGTCAGACTGTGGTAAATGTATTCCATAATTGATAATTTGGCATGACACGGGCAAATGCGGGAACAGGATGGCCTAGTGAAGAATCGTAGCTGAATTAAAGTGCTATGAGGATGGCTGCAAATCAGTGTAAGCATCAGAAAAATACAGGTCACTTCCCCTGTCATGCATTTGTAAACATTTGTTGGAACATTAGCCAGGCAGAAATCAGTACAGCTTTAGCTCATTGTAGTACAGCCAAGGCTAAAACAAAAGTAAAATTCCGCAGTTATAGCTCATTGTCATAAGAGTAAATATACCTGGAATTTCATTGGTATTTCATATATATATTTTTGATCGTCATAAAGCTTTATTAAAAATGAACCAACACACTATTGGTTTAAATCGTCTTTACAATTCCCTCATCCTTCACTGATTACTTCTCTATAAGTTCAAACATAGATACTGACTAATAATGAGATCATAAAATTAGAAATGGATATATATTAAAAAAAACAAGTATGTAATATATTATATGCTATTGTTTTAAACATGACTAAAACTAAGTAAGCTTTTAAACTATAACCTGAGGTCCACGGAACAATAAATACATCGCTACTTTCGTGCTGAAACTATTGACTTCAGACACCAAAACAGCCAGACAATGACCTCATCTAATAAGGGACGTTATTTGTAATCAAATCTGTCATTAACTATTAATTGGATCAAAAGTTCATTGGCCATTGTTGCTGCGTCAAGTAGACCGTTAGGGACTCACTTGGTGAAACTAAATTAGAGCGAGGGGGTGCTGCTTATAAATTATTTCTATCAGCTACTCTGCTTACCGCTCAGCAGCCACAGCGAGGTCAAGCTGACGACGAGCAGAGGAGCAGCTTAGCGGTATTCGAATGAAACCCGATCGCCGAAGCAACTTGGACTTGTGTTAGAAAACATGCAATGATTATACTTTAACAATTATGTTAAACAAACAATTACATTTATCGTGGTTTTATAACATGACTGTACAGTTATGATGCTACGAAGCATTTCAGAATTTCCATATTGTCCTGTTCAAGGTCATAGCTAAAATTCCTTGAAATCAAGTAAAGAGGATAACTTTATATGCAAAAAAAATTGTAATCTTTTGCCAAAAGCTGTACGATAAGTCTCCTAAGCAATACCTTATTAACTAAGTATTAGATGCTTGCAGAGTTTAACATTTGTCATGTAAATTCAATATTTAGGGTGATATGCCAATAGTAATATATAAAGATGTTTTTTTATTTTTATTGTGACAGGGTGAGATAATTCAATATATTTTAATTACAGTATTTATTCTGAATAATATTTACTAGGTTTGGGTAAGTAATGAGTTGCATTTTCATCTCATATTTATAATGGATGTAATTGAGAAAAATGTTCTTCCTTTTGAATGATATATTGTTGCAACAACAATTACATTAGATGGAGACCATAGTAACATAACTGCAGTTATCAAAGCATTAAGTGGCCAGAAATGGTAAACAGCAACTCAAGCATAACGATCTAGTTTGTTTCCATGACACCTTCCCCGCCATTCATCTGTTCTTTTATCCTGTATTCCAGAATAGTTTGATTCATGTAACGCATTGGCTGCCTTTCCTTACAGGGGGCCAACACGGCCAGTTCATTTAAGGTGTGCTTTTCCAGCTGACGATGTACACCCTGGGATTTTGATGGACCCCTTCCCAGACTTAAATATTTCATATTAAAATGCACTGAGATTTGCCGAACAGCATCCCGAAGATGTATAGCCTCCAGCAATACGCCATTTGAAAAGTGGACAATAAATGTCTTACCCTCCTGGCCATCCAATGAAATTGACAGATGATAACACTGGAGATGAATCTGTGTGGCAGGCTAACAATAATGACTCAACACTGAGCATTAATAATATTTAAAATATAATGTATTTTAAATGGGTCAATGTGTATTTCAAGAAGCATTCAGAGACAAATACTGGAAAATATTTGTAATTAATATTTCTTATAAAGTGAACACATCTGCACGCACAAATTTATTTTTAAATTTCAGCCATTAATTATATAACATATATTCATCATGCATACTTTTCATTGTAATGCATATTTTTTTCTATATATATTTCAGTATATTTCTTCATATATTGTATGTGTAAGCACTGTGTGCATAAAGCTGCAGCAACCGTACCTACAACCAAATGTCTTTTTAAATGCACAGTAAATACAGTAAGTTGACTATACAGGTTAATTGTCTTTTTAAATACTTTTTGAAATACCTAAGGAGAATTTATTAAAGACATGTAATTAAAAATTATTTTGTTTGTTTTAAATTTCCTTTAGTGATTTTGCTTGGACCCTGTCTGCTTTGTTCCTTTAGCTTCTGGAACACCCCCCCATGACCCTGAATAGGACAAGTGGAAATAGAAAATGGATGGATGGATGGATGGATGGATGGATGGATGGATGAAGGATTTTACTTGTAATCCATATATGGCCATCCAAGTCAATACAATCCTGTAACATATGAAAGAGAAACATATAACAGCACATTATTAGATGGGATTTAACACTGGCTAAACATTTCTCTTAAACACAAACACTTTGTATCCTTTAACCTAGTCGTAGAGTATGTCCTATACATTCAGCAAAAACTGTAACAGCAAGCAGGATTCATGTACATGCCACAGTGCACTGCTAAGCAAGTTAATACATCACTAAACTCAGCTTATATGGATGCTTCCATGCTACAGATAAAATGAAAATCACAGCCGCACATCCTCATCTGAGAAAAACAAAGGTACTGTGAATGTAGACATCACTGTTGGCCAGGCAAAAAGGATTAATTAACATAGGAAACCACTTGCTATGATTGACAGTGACTGGTTCCGTTCTCTTAAAGCTACAGCACACTGTCATGAGATTCCAAGTCACAGTTAAAGTCAAAATCCATGTCTCATCATGATGCTTGACCTATAAACAGAGTACAATAAAACTCTAACCATTAGATAAAGCCAGCACAATGCTCAACCAATAAGAGAGGACCAGCTCAAAGTGAAGCTCAGCTCACAGCAGACTACTCTGTCAGCAAATTTTAAGAAGTTCATGAAGAACATTTTTTTAAAAAGAACAAAAATACACATTACCAGTCCATCATATTACACGGTGAATGATTGTCTTATATTTAAGAATGAAAGAAGCGAATCTGATGATGCAATCAGTCCTCTATTTCGAGAAACTGAACTTAAATTCATACCTACATATCAACTACAAATCTGATGAAAAATGTTGCCATTTTCCAACTGCAGAGATCTTTAAATAGTAACGTAGACTTGAAAAGCTACCCTAGAGGACGCTGATACTTCTCCTGCTATTGAACTTCCTGTTGTATTGCAGAGGCCTGAATCCTACGTCAGTCTGTGTTGGCCTGACCTTGGCTTTCTTCTTTTAGATCCTCACATAGTCATTATCATTAATCTAATTACTCTACTGCGTCAACACAATCATTATTCAAATATGGAATCCTGCTGGCATCTGTGCTGGACCAGTGTTGTTCTCTGTATCTCGCCACTGGGAATATTATACAAAAGCATAACATTAAATTTCATTCATATGTTGATGACTCACAGATCTATATTTGAGTCGGAACTAATGACACTGCACATACTTTCAATAGAAATCCATTTTCATTTCATTAAAAACTGGATGATAGAAAATCAGTCTACATACTGAAATCATCCTACCAGGAAATAGCACCAAAAATTAAAAATACATCTTTGTCAGCTCCAGATTTTGGTGGTTGAAAATTTTGGTTTGCCAGGTTAAGGTGAATTGAAGAGCAAGTTTCCAAAACTCACTTTTGAGATGAATCCACCAACGACTTACTCAGACTTCCTTCTGTTTACCTGTTTTACGCTTCATAGATACAATATTGCAAAGTGTGTAATACAAATATAATTTGACATAATGCAATACCTCTTTGCAATGCACTGCTTTTTCCTAATTTTTTTTACCTGGTCTTGTATTCTACTTGTAATTTTATTTTTGTCTACTTGTAAATTTATTGTGTATTTTCTATACTCCATTGCTTCTGTCTTCTCTCCGAGAGCTACCAAACAAAGTCTCGTTGTATGACTACAATGACAATGAATTCTTATCCTATATCTTATCTTATCCTATCTTATCTGTTACCGTTTTGAGAACCAAAACACAGTTGTGATGTAAAAAACTCTTCAGAAAATTTCTTGAAAACGTATCCCATGGATTGAGTGAGTTTTGTCTATTCCTCAATTGTCCACATACTTTTTGCCCTACATTTTAACACTTAAACCTCATTACCAAGATATGAATGGCAGAATGAAGACCATTCTCACATTTATTTGTATCTGACAGCAGATTAGATTCCACAAAAACCTTTCTGTAAGGAAGCACAATTCACATACATTGTCCAAATTCTGTAAAAAGGACTTTAAACTGAAAAAGTAGATTATATCACTTCGCACCTGTTCCTGTGTCTTTTATTTGCTTCTTGTGAAGTTCAGAGTGGAGTGAACATTTTTTACACAATTTTATTGCATTGGTTCATTATATTGATTCTTGTTATTTGACCCCATTTGCTTGAAATGTGTGCCATGTTGCTGTCAAGTCGCATTTTTACTCCCAATTAATTTCATATCCTTCGTTTTCTGTGAATTCACTCAGCATAATGAAAGTAAATAAACCACAAGCTGTTATATACGTTCAGCAAAGTTGGTAAATTAGGTAATGAGGTTTTCTTAGCTATTTCTTATAGCTAAATTTCTATGGCTCATTCAACTGAATATTCAACCACCATCATTGAACATCAGGAAAACCTTTTGAATAACTTGCATTTTTACAAATATTGATCAGTGGCATGAGAAATACCATAGCAAATGACACCCAGCTGACCCTATTTAATATAAAATAGCTAAACAGAAGGTCAGTTGGAAAGAGTTGGGTAGAAATTACAAATTGAACAGTTTGCAGTAAACAACCACTGAGGTTTCTGTTTTGAAACTTTTTTGTTTGGTGCATTTGATGTTTCCCCCCCCCCCCCATGTTTACTACCTTGACTTATAAACAATAATAAAGTCTTTTTTCCCATGACCCTGATGTCCTTTCTTGCTTTACTGGCATTTCTCAAATGGTTACAAACCACAAATTGAAATCCCCAAAATTCATGAAAACAAGTAACAAAAAAGTTTTCATAAAATTGTGCAAATTACAATCACTGAAGCACACTAATCAAAAAATATTTTAAAAGCATAAAACCTGTATGGAACTATGGCGCTAACAGGAAACTAATAGTGTATCGTAAAATTTTCAAGTATCATCACAGCTTATTGATGTCTATTTCAATCTGATACTGATCCTAGTTCTTCCAAAACTCCACTGAAAATTATATGAGATGTACCAGTTTGAATTATTTATGCATAGTATCCATTTATAGGGGAGTGAAGCTGAAAATAGCTAAATTCCCATATAACGCATGACTCTACAGCTCTGTGGATCATCAGCATAGATGTTTGAAAGCGATGTAACCTTGCCAGGTTAACAGCACCGACCTTTGCTAATAATTCTAGCTATGCTGAGGCATGGAGAACAGTCGATAAAGATGTAAATATTTCCAAAATCAAACATCAGAAAATGCTTCTCCATTTTATTTAACATATAAATTAGGAATGTGTATGTGTGTTGTGTAAACGTGGAAAAAGTAGCATCTTTAACATTTACTTTATTACTTTTTATTTTATTTATTTGAATCTGTGTTTGTAAATATATACAGCAGAGATTTAATACAGCTGGATAATGGATTTTCTGAAGCCTCAGAAGTCGTTAGATTTAGTGATGAGCGAGTTAGTGAAACGTCAATCCAAAGGCATGACTAATAACCGAACTGTAATAATAAAACTGAAATAGAATTCCTTGAGTCTTTTTTTGTTGCCCGTTTTCCTTTGCGCTGATGCCAAAACAGCTATCGCTTGTTATTTTGCTCCACCCCATCATTCTGGTAAACCCATCTCCACTGGGCATGGTTCTATGGGAGTGCCAGTGTAGGCTCGGCCCACCCACGACTGGGCAAATGCCAACCAATCACTTTTTCTTTAGTTTGATTGTTGTAAAAAGGAATGAAGGAAGCTTCTTTTTTAAGATTGACTTAAAAAAAATTAAAGAAAATTGCCTCTTTAGAGAATCCTGCGGTTTGTTGTTTCTTGGGCCCCACTTGAAAAGTCACTTTGCCCCCCATCACCTCAAGGGCCCCACGCAAATGCATCCTTTAAGTGATGGTAAACAGTGCTGCTAGGCCCGCTCTACGGCCAGGCCTGATCTCTCCTCTTATACACATATCATTTGTTTCCATCCACCCATCCACATGCCACTTCGTCCTGCTTGCTGTCCCACCCAGACCCAGCATAACTGATAATCTATATATTTGTATGGACAACTACATCCACCCCTGATGTTTATATGCGTCCCGATGTCCGAAGATAAATCCTGAGTCGTTCTGCATCTATAATCCATTGTGGCATTCCTCTCTCAGTACTTGAGTTTATAATTTAACACCCTATCCTGATGCTTACAGGTGCCATGCAAGAGAAGCAGCTTGTATATTGATTTGCAGTACAGGATTGATTTGTGAGTGACTTGGGACTGATTGATATTTGTGAGCTCTTGATAGGTTCAGTGGTATACTGATTAAATGGTTTCTATAGAACAAAGTAAGAAATAATAGTCATTAATGATGTAGAAGATATTATCAAAAATTGCAATCACATAATGTAGCTATCTACTATTTTTTAATAATATTATTATGGACTGTCCCCGACTAGTAACTGGGTTCAGTCTCCACAGACAGGTCATATGTCAAAATGTCAAAATAGGCCAGTCGCACTGACCTTTAGGTGTGAGAATTAGGAGATGTATGAGGCTGCCATACAGAATAGTATTTTCCCACGGCAACTATAGTATGGCACATTGCGTACCTTAGATATTATAGTGCTGCTGAGCATATGTCTGCCACAAATGTATTTTTACATTTTTACATACATTTACTTAAAAAAAATTATAATAGAAAAAATTGCTTGGATGTGCGAGTTATCATAAATCATATAAGCTGTAAGTCAGGGACTGTCTGCACTTAATGCTTTAAATGTATATTTTGTAATTAGTTAACGATTCAAATGAAATGATCCATTTTAGAGTTGAAGACACTGCTTTTGTTATGATATTACACAGATGAAAACTCTGCGTGCCTGATCAAGTTGGTATAGCTAATCCTATGGAAAAGGTTGAAAGTAGTCAATGATAAATGAGGGCAGATGATCAGAGTTCTTGCCATATTATTTATTGTCAGAAAACAAACTTCTAAAGTTCCGCCAAAGCATAGATCATACTGTCTGCAGGTGAAATTCCTTCAGTTACTTCAAACACAGGTTTGAATTAAACAGTCTGCATGCATATTGCACAATAATAACCAAACAAATGTTAACCAACAGAAAAAAACAGAACAATGTTTTTTTTTATTTATATATTGTAAAAATATAAGTAAAGGGCAGTAATGTATATACAGATGTCTTCTGTCAAAAAAAGTTTCATGACCTTTGGTGCCGTGATTTTTTATAATTCCGTTAGCCACGTATCACAGCCTATGCATGTAATGTACTAACTTATCACTCTTGCTAACACTGTTGATTCTGGTTATTTTCACTGAAGGAGAAACATTCTGTGTGATCTCATTAGTAGTGTATTTAGCCATCTGCTGGCTGCTTACCTACTACAGTGCCATGGGGACCAGAATCCTAACCCTGGGCAGCACTAGATACAAGGCAGGGCAACACTCTGGATGGTGATACTGGTCTGCTGGAGGCCATACACATTCAGATAAAAGCACATATGCAGAGAGAGCGATTCACCCATTTTTGGACTGCGAGAGGAAAGATGCACACACACACAACCACACGCACGCACACACACACACACACACAAAGCCAGGGGCCTAGAGGCGTGACACTATAACTGTAGTACTACACAACTGCACCGGCCCATTACGATGATTGTATTTCTTTGTTTGTTTGCTTGTTTGTATTCGTTTTCATATACATTTCCCGCCAAACAGCCCACAAAATATAATTTCTACAGAGGTATTACTAATTTAAAAAAATGCTTGGATTTCTTCCTAAAAAATTAATTTCATTTCATTATAGCTTTATTTTCTTTGGCTTATTGTAGATTGTTTGCGGCTGTTTTTTCTATTGCCTATTCTCACAGAAGCAGTCTTGTAAAATTCTTAAAAATCATTTATTTTATTCAATATTCTTTATCACTTATTAATTTAAATGTGTCGATTAACAAAACCTTACTTACGGGGCACCATGACAGACCCTAGACCCATACCCCGGATTAAGCAGCCTATTCTAGTCCCTACATATAAGCTTAATGGTGGAGCTCTTTCCATCTCCAGCCTGCCCTGTAGATTACATCAGTATTTCAGCTGTAGTTCACCCAAAGAAGGAACCTTCTTGTCAGATACCCCAGAGCACATTAGGGCTGCCCCGTAACTAGTGACAGCCACAAAGTCACTCTACAGAGTGGAAAAACCGCTGGTGAAATAAGGCTGGTGAAATGAAACTGATTTGGATCTTAGCTATTGCTAGGCTAGGACATCATTCCCACCCCACCCATCGCTCTGACCCCCCCACTTCATTTTATTAAAGGTATGAAGGTGATGATTTAGTGGGATATGATGGGGGATGGGACTACAGGTACCTCTTTGGAGCTGATGGCCATCTTAATACACTATGATAGCACCCAGCCCCCACACAGGAGCTATTCTGCTAGGCCATGTAGCCCTGAGGATAAAGCTGGACAGCGGGGCCTACATAGCTCAGCGTGTTCGTGGGAAATCCAATTATTCTTTTGAAGCTTTGAATTCAAAAGTGGATTCGGAAAGTCCTAAAGCAATTACGGGCTCCACTGAAAAAAGACGTGGGCCGGTTCGGAAAAGGCCGCTAGCTAAATGCTGTATTGTTTTTTTTTCTTCTTCAGTCCCGTGCTCTTTAATACGTCCTCTATCCTCTTAACGTGGTGACCTAGACACTTACCCTGGAAATATGTTCAGTCTCCATCGGCCACTTATTTATTTGAAGTGCCTCGAATGGGGAGGACACTCAAAATGTTGATGGTGAAACTTAATGTGTAAATTCACCATAATAACCACCTTGATTTTTTTTAGCTATTTGCTATCTGAGGTCAAACCGATATTTCTGATATTGCATCAAATAAACTCTAAAATTGTTATCTTACCCGAAGGTCAAGTTCATTCTGTTATAACAGACTTCGATGTACATTTTAGGTGACTGGGAGACCAGGCCTGATGGTTTGACACAGTCACCACATGTCAGGCTATGTTCTGCCTCATATTACCATATGATGACTATTATTGTGACACTTAATGAGATAAATTTAGCAAAATTAAATTTCACTGCTATGGTTCCAGTTTCCAACAAGCCATAGCACATTAGGAGCAGCGCTTAATGGTTTTAGAACATTCGTCTCGTTTAGAGAAAGTGTTGTTAGGCGATATATTTTAACTACGTGAGCCCCCGCACTGTGAACAGATCGCACGGCTATTTAGCCGTCGTGGGCTCTACCTGCAGAGAATCGCAAAGTACGCAGCACTAGCAGATTTAACGACAAAGTCCACAAGCATCAATCTGTATCCCCTTCCCTGTAAGACACCTGGTCGTTCGCTGTGCCTCGATCGATGCCAGCGGTGTTAATTTGGGGCCTGCCATTAGGCAAAAGACAAAGATTTAATTTGAAATTAAGACACTTCTAATAGTTCTCAGTGTACCCGGAGACACCCAGAAAGCATAATTAAATATGCTCTGGTATTTGTGCCCCTGGCGCGGCAGGCATGATGTCATCTCGGGGAATTTTGCCTTTTATTGTTTGCGTTTGTGCCCTCTCGTTCGTTGTGTCATTTCTAACATTCTGTCATTGCAGATGATGGACGCTCCCTGTTGTTATGCACTGGAACGCCATCGATCTCCGCATGAATCTGTGCGAGCAAAAATGCGCACAAGCATGTGTGTCGCATGCATTTTAAGAGGAGCGGATGAAATTAAGCAACCCTGTATTTGTAAACACTCATCCAACCCACGCTTTTGTTTAGTCCTTGAATTTGTTTAATTCATTTTGTTAGTCGTCTCTCAAAAATACAGTGGGCTTAAAGTAGTGTTGTTATTTAATATAATGAACTTCAATATAATAAGAGAAAAGCTGGCCAGATATAACAAAACGTGCCCAAATCCCATCCATCCATCTCCTGTAACTGCTCAGCCACTAGAGGGTACTCTGGAGTCTATCCCTGGAAACACAGGGCACGAGGCTGGTGACATCCTGGATGGGATGCAGGTTGTGTCAAAAATCTACACAAATCTACAAATTGTATGCATGCATGGCTCTGCAATATTAAATTAAAAAGCAATTTAAAATGCTAGGAAACCTGTGCAAATTCAGTACATTTTTTGATTAAAGTGCCACATGTAGCATTGGAATAGACATAGCTGATGCGGCTGAATTTATCGCGATAGCCTGCTCAGTAACGCGGGTTGGGTAATAAACCATTCAGTGAACTTGACACATTATGCGAACCTAACACATTAGTCCCGGATTGCATTTGCCTATCTTTTTGCCTCGTATCCACCCCCCCCCCCACGTCTTTTGGCGGAGGTGGAGGCGGCTCCACCTCCGCCAAAAAAAAAAACCTAAAAAAATGCATTTGTTACATCATACAATAAATCAACATGACAGATCTGAATTAAACACGATGGAATGAAGACACGGCCCCTTTCAGGCCCAGGTGTGTCTTTCATTCTTATCTTGCTGTAATCTGTCTTTACATTGACATGAAAAGCTTGCTGCGAGACATTGGTTGATTGCATGTCATAAAGATCTCCTATACATTTATTAAGTGCTCCAGCTCTGTGTCACTGGGCGCTGCACAGAGCGGCTCTACTTTGACAAAGCCTCTGAATACCACGTTTTACAAAACAAGGGATCAGTAACTCTTGCAGACACACCCACTTCACATTGTTTTGAGTGATATGTCTGAGAACAACTTCAACTGCTAGTATTTCTCTTTGTGTTCGTGCCATGCTTTTTTTTTGGTAAAGGTTTCTCTTTCACGTCTGTGTGTGTTTTCACACAGCTCGACTCTTTGCCCTCACTTTACATATTGGCAGGTTTTACAGGGCTACTAATGTCACCGATCTATGTAAGACCTCAATTTTCTACCTGGCGTCTTTTCAAAAGAAGATTTCACCATCATCACTATACATTTCAATACATCCGATTGAAAAGATCTGCTGGATTCATATTTTTGTTTGATTTTTTGTTCATTAAGTATAAGGTTTGGCCTCATGGTCTAACAATGACATGTTTTACGAAAATAATAACTGTAATTTTTAGCTGGCTTTTTATTGCTTGTTTTTTAATGATAATTACAGATGTCCACGTCCATTTTATGTCTGTAGCTAATTATCGGCAGATTATAGTTCCTACGTAGTTGTGCGAGTTCTAACGAGGTCTTTAACGCTGCGGTCCACTAATTTTTTAGCATCAAACGGAAGCCGCGGCTGTACCGCTAATTCAGAAGTTTCCAGTACAGGTCAAAGCAAAGGCAGCGCTGGACAGGCACTATCCGCTCTCCCGTGGCTGCGCATTGAGCAGGGAGCACTGACCGCTGTGAGAATCATAAACCTCTCAGTTTGATGATCAACTGAGCAGCAAATTAATTAATCATCATTTTATGCCTCATCAAGCGCTTTGCTGAGCCGCGCGACGGGGGCCATCCTAATTAACCAATGGCGGAGGCAATTGTTTTGTTTAGCTAGGTGAGCGCTCCGCAAACAGGGGAGGGCTTGACAGGCTAATAAATATGTCATCCATCTGTGTCAGTTGCCGTAATGTCTCTCCACCTGTAAAGTGGCAGGGATCTCTGCTCAGAGGGATGGGGAGTCACCTACAACCAAGGGGGTCAGAAACATGCTTCGCTGTGTCCACAAATAATCTGCTTCCCTAGCAAGATTTTCACTGCAGTATTTTTTTTTGCTTCTTCACCCACTGCTTTGCTCATGTAGCGGTAGCGCGATGGGGGAGGGTTCAGGTTCCTTAGCAGACTGAATAATAAGCCTTTTGAAAGCCAGCAGACAGGAGGCTTACACCATGGCTATGTGCACTGGGATCACTAAATGACTAAATGTGGTGGGGGCAGAGTTCAAGCGACTAATACCCACCCAATGATTATGTCATCCGATGCCTCATTCAGATAACTGTCAGCTTTCTTACTGTAAATGACTACAAAGGAATAGATGAACACGGTGTCAGTCATGTATCAGCTGTCCTGAATATGTGTCTGATTTTAAATTTAGACTATGACATCGGTGACATCCTGTAAGTCATGTAAAAGAATTTCCTTCAGAAAAGCTGCTCCCAAATGACTAATTCAGCACCACAAGTAGTGAAATAGAAAGAATGCATTTTAATATGCCTAGCCTGTTTTGTCATACAATAATTACACTTCAAAATACTTTACACTTCAAATTATCACTTATTACACTTGACATGTTGGACATTGATAGCATTGGACATTATGTTATTCTGCTCAAAGGGCAACTCAGAGTAAACTAACTAGGACGTGCACCAAGTCCTTTTCGCTGAAGTAGATCAGCGTGACACTTGGCTAATCAACTCAGTGGGACGCTCGAGGGGAGGTGTCTGTCTTCGACCCTGGAGGAAAAAAATAAAGGAACAGCAGGAAGTGTAACGAAGGTGAAACAAGGAGTTAAAAAATGAAAGAAAATCCAGTGTGACCCCCTCTTGCACCATTGATATCCATACGAATTAGAAATGGGAATGTATGAGAATAAGGACCAGATCACCTTGCTGCTTTAGCTGGTCCTAAGAGTCTTTCAGAACTGGCAAAATAAAAAAGCCTCCACGAGCCGTAACATTGTCAGTACAAATTTTTCTGCCCATGACAGAAAAATGACATTTTGTACTTCATCCAGAAGGGTCCTGGAGCCATGCTAGAGGCAGGCAGGGATAAGCAGATGCTGGGGCCTGATGTGAGAACGGCTTGCTTGCTTCTCCAAAGAGCCTGGGGGAGCACCAACAATCACATGTGCAGGGAGACTTGGGCTGCGATGGTAACCTTGCCCACTGCACTACTGTGGTATGCACTTTGCCGTAAATATAAATGTCAATCTTTATCAAATGTGGCACACTGGATATCTAATTCTACTTATGTGTAGCATGTTATTCCACCCATGTATAACCTTATTTTAGTTAGTATGTGTATATATTTATATATGTTTTTTTTATTATTTGCTCAGAGAAAAGTCTATATATTTTAATATTAAAGTATACATATTTTTCGTTGCAAAGGGCCTTTTGGAAGACCATCCGTGGGAAAGCTGGAGAACCGCAATATGCTACATATTAGCATATTAGCATTTCTTCAGATTATCATTTAGAACTGATTAGTGGCAGGAATAATGCATTTATTTATTTGAAAACATGTGACAGCTTTGGATATGTGGTAAAAAGTGCATTAAGCCTAAGTCTTTCACCAAGAATAAAATATTTTCCACTACAGAAACCGTCTTCTTAAGTGTGGTCAGAATATATAAAGCAAGCAATATTTCAATTAAAAACAAAACAAACAAACAAATAGATTGATCGAAGAATGCCGTGTAGTCTCTGGAATGTTCTGTGGGGGAAGATCTAGTAAGGATATCAGTGAGAGAGCATGAGGTGAGCACGCTTTCCCATATCATACATGCAGGTATATATGCATATTAAAAATCTCAGTTAACACTCCAATTCACATCTGAGGAAAGATTCGGAACCCATTTTCATTGCATGCAATATTTATTACCCATTCACTAAAAATAATGATCTATATTGTTTATAATCCATCTATCTTTGAACTGATAATCCTGGGCAGGGTTAGTGGTGAAGACATTATTATTATTATTATTATTATTATTATTATTATTATTATTATTATTATTATTATTATTGTTGTTGTTGTTGTTATAATTATCATTGTATTTATGACATTATATAGTGTATAAAATGTATTGCAGTGTGTATAATGTGTGTATGTATAGACTCTTTAGCAACTGCAAAATAATCTGACTGTGTCATAACAATTGACCCCACTATTTCCCTTCAGGGACAACCCATTTGAAGGGTCAAAGAGTAGATTGGTCCCCTCACACATCAATCACTGGTCTCCTCTTTTAAAAAACTATTCCCCTGACACACAGAGCATTGTGGTTACTGTGTCTGTGCGCAGGGACGAATGTCCCCTAAGGCTCATGATAAGAAGCAATGCTTTTGAAGGCCCCAAATAAGGTAGCTGGGCCAGCTGAGCCCTGCACCTACATACTTTATCATGAAGAGATTCTCTCTCTGTAACAATGGTGCAGAGGGAAAAGGCTGTGCTTATCAAATTATTGTTATTACCACCGGACAATGCGCTCTGCAGATCGAATATCAAAGGAGAAATACAGTGGATCTTTGGTTTGTATAGAGCCAAAGGATTTATATACACTCACACACACACACACACACACGCACACACACACAAACATACTATTAGTACTATTAGTTCTATTATATTGCTACTATTATTATTATTAATTATACTTTACATTAATTAAACTGTCAAAACTATACTGTGGTTTAAGTAGACTGCAGCTTTAAGTCTTTCTGAGTTTTTTTTCTTTCCTCTGCATCATGGGTTGGTCATTGGTTCAAATGGCATCCTGCAGTTGTGGAGCTCTTTGATTGGCTAGATGTGATTGCTGATTTTTAGTCCTCTGATTGGACAGGTGGCCTACTTCAGGTTTGATGGACAGAGACCTATCCATCCATCCATCCATCCATCCAAGCTGTTTATCCTGGTCAAAGTCAGCATAAGGCACAAGTCTGGAATACACCCTGGACAGGATATCAGTCCATCGTGGTCCACTAACCCAATTTCTTGATTCCAGTTAGTTTAACTGCATGGCTTTAGTCTGTACCTGGAGGAAACCCACGCAATCTGGAGAGAACGTGCCCACTCTGCATCCACACTGTTTTCTGTCAATTTGAGTCATATTTTTTCCATCCAAATATGTGAATTCGTTATATTTTTCAGATTTACATAAAGATTAATCGGAATATGTTTAGTACATAAGGTATTATCAACTAAATTAACTAAGGATGCAAACTATGAGACACCCTTTAATAAGTAGGAGGTAGCTAATACCCCCCCCCCCCCCAACTTTATTATCAGCACCCCACCTCCGGCAAATTTAATCCGCCCTTGGCAAGTAGCTGCAAAGGCGGACAGCATGTCATTTCTTTTGTATCAGATTGAAAAGAATCAGTGGTATCATCCATCCAAACTATTTAATCAAAGGGCAGCTCTTATATTGGCTACATTATTTGGTTAAAGAGTAGTTTGTCTGTGTGTATATATTTTTTTAGTGAAAGGGGGGGACTTATGGCTCTTTTAATCTGAAATCCTACACTTAAACCTGCTCCGAGCAGGTTAGGCATGCTGTGTAAATTTAAACTAAGCTACGATTTGTAGTACCAAAAACTCATTTACGACTTAATTTCAGGTGCCTGTGACATGGGTCTGGTGATGCTGCCCTCAAAGGCTCTGCAAGAGAAACAGCCACTAGTTGAAGGAATATGGATCAGTACAACTCTAAGAAGCTACTTGCAGTCAAGCGGCCTTTGACCAAGAAACTGTGTGTATATCTGTAAGGAAGTCACTCTTACAGATAATAACATGCTGAGGCCCCATTGGGTGGCTGAGACATCAGCAGGAACGCGATATGGGAATAAGCCTGCTATGGAAGTACCAGCAGAGAGAGATGAGTTCAAGGCCTGGATTTGGAGTATTGCAAAGTAAAGAGTTTTCACTGTAGCACTGCTTACCAACATTTTCTCTCAGTATACTTGATTAATCCCTCCTATAGGCCAGCAAAGCAGTACCCCCCCACCACCCCCAACCAGTCTTTGAAAACACCCTAGAACAGTGCTTCCCAACCTGATCCTCAGGGACCCCCAGACAGTTCACATTTTTGCTTCTTCCCAGCTCCAGGTAGGGCTGTCTGGGGGTCCCCAAGGAGGGTTGGGAAACACTTTTAGGGCATCTAGAAGAGCATGACACAAGCAATATGAATGCCCTTTACAGCTACATGCATTCCCTGACACCTACGCAAAAAACAAAATAGCCCAGGACTTCTGCTTCCGCACCTAACTTTTGCTTAGAGCACCTGTTTCCCAGTGGGAGTTTGAGGACCTAACCCTGTGGACCTAGAGGCATGGGGGGGGGGGGGCTGAGGGGTCACTGCTACTTGACTTACATTGGCTTGTACAAAGTAGTATGAATTTCACAGTCCCTCCTTAATATGGAATCCACCAACTTCCACTGCAATGCAACATGATACATTTGGATATACCTTGTGCCTGATACTTTACCGGATATCTAAATGGCTGTTTTGTAGCATTCTATTGAGGATAGTGTATCTGGCAATGCGAAACAGTCAGATACCACTTAGAAGTAGGTTTATTTGTGCTTTTATTATGAATGACAGTTTTACAAGACACAAGTGAGAACAACTCCTCCCATATCCCTTTTGTTTCAGTTATAGCCTGAAGAATTTTCTCAAAATTTCCTGTGAAATGTATCCCTGCCATCTGGTCTTATCTTTCCATCAAATATCCTACGGAGACTTGAAGGTGGGAGGTCATCATGTGAAAAGCATGAAGCTGTGTTAGACACAATCAAACTATCCTAATACCCTCAGCAGCGATTTGTCAAAATAAATTGTGGTCAAGAATGCTCTTAGTAACTCTGGCTGAAAGTCATCATGTCTCACAAAGACTTTCCCCTTTCTTCAAGATAATGTGAGTTCTGGTCTGAATTCCCCCAAAGGCACGTCGTGGCAGTATGGACCAGGTGCTGCTCCAATTTACCATGCAATTTACCACAGTTTAGTTAACCTGTTCTTGGAATAACTCAAAGTCAAAGTAGACTGGCTTCCTACCTCGTAATCGCAATGCTTATATCACAAGGAGGACCTTGACAGTCATCTGAATCCAAAAGACACAAAGAGTCAATGGATTTAAAGGAAGTGAATTCTGAAGAGTATGTTTAACTAAGTACTGTTTTTAATTGCTGTGACACTCTTGAACATAAATCTGGCTATGCAGTGATGGATAGTGTAAAGGATTTGAGTCATGACCAGAAGTTACAAAGAGGTTAAAGCACCAGGAAGAGGAATTCTAGGGCAGTGCTGAATTGTTTCATTACAGATGGTATAACATTGCAATACACCCCAAGGGCTCATACCATGCCCTATGTGTCTGTCTAAGCTTTTATACACCTTCACGCCAAACAAAATGTTCTGGGAGTTTGTAAATTCATCTTATTTTTTATTTGCTATCTGCTTCTGTATTCCACTTCACTTTACTGGAAAGATCACGCTGTAACATTCCTAAGGGACATACTCAGCCTGAAACGATTAACTAAAATAAATCAGTCATCAAAGACGAAAATTATATTTTTTGACATGCATATTTTAGCTCTTTTTATTGAACATATTCGACATTCTTGTGCTGAGTATATTTTAGGCAATTTGTGTATGAAAAACGAACACAAAAATTGGAAAAAAAAAAAAATTCCTTGAGGTCATACGACAGGAACTTCCTGAACCAGAAATTCTGGCACGTCCACTGAAACTGGTAGGTGTCTGTGAATTAGCACCCAGGTGTTCTGCAATGCATAACGAAACTTCATTTACTAGTCAAATCTGAAACATTTTATTGATGGGACCAAAAAAGAAAAAAAGGATAAAATCGAAACAATATATAAACTACTACCATGTTGTGCCATTGCTTTTGATAAATTTTATTGCTTTGTTTTTTTGTTTTCTTACCACATCACAATCATTGCGTAAACGATTTCCAACAGACAGACAAATAAATAAAAAAAGATAAAAGAAACAGAAGCTAACAAAGGTGAGATGCTCGATCCGATTCCATCGCACTGTGATTTGGCCTGGGAGTGGAGCACCGCATGAGGCCCTTCCTCGTCAGCATCTTTCCTGCTGACTACACTGAAGAGCCTGTAACATGTTGTCTTCCTGGTTGGTTAAGCCAATTTGAGGTTGCAAAATATTCTATTCTTTTAATGTCAGATGAGTGTCTTGATGCATGGCTGAACGGTTGAACATTCACGGTGTGTGAGCCATGAAGGTAAACAGTAACAGAGTAAGTTTCACTTTCTTTGTTCTCTGTAATATTCAGAAATGTTGGTTTTTACCATTCGTACCCCAGAGTGTGAGAAATTCACGTTCACTCTAGAGCAGGGGGTTTTCTACCTGTGGCCCACAACCACCCCCCAAGGGGCTGAAACACATCGTAAGCTAATGAAATGTCAGAATAATTTTGAAAAATATTCTAAGGGGAATCCTTTCCTGCTTGGAGCTAAAAATTATAAACAGGGTCCTTAGTTGGCTCCCTTAGTTGAAAACCCCAGCTCTAGGGTACAACAGTAAGATCACTCTCAAGACTTGCAAACCTTTTGCTTAGAAGTCATGTTAAGTTCAGTTTGTTAAATTATATCTTATTCCCAGGTGAAGTCTTGCCTGTCACTACTAATACAATGTGTGTCTGTTGCAGTATAGACAGATAGCTATATCACATATGGGTTATTCTGATATATTTTGGCCTTGTAACATTTAGCATTTTTGGCTGTTACTATGCATACAATGTGCGTGTTGCAGTATAGACACATAGCAACATGTACGCAATACATCTATGCATTATATAGCCTCATGTTTAGCATTTAGCATTCTTCTTAACTTAGGTGCACAGCATACTGCTCTTTATCATAAGAGACATTTTGTGCGAATGCATCTGAAGTATGTGTCAGTCTCTGACTGCTTCATAGCTCGACATCAAAGCCTTGGCTGGGCCTGTGAAGGAAGCCTGGTGAACCAGGACAACTGCCGGTAAGTGGCAGCGAGCGCCTCCATGGCCACACTTTGGCTTCTTAAAACTCTGTGTCACCACCAGGCGCCCGCAGATGCTGCAAACTAATTTCCAGCCTGGGTGGCGGTCATGGGGTCCGCCGTGGAGGTGCGACTTAAAGGAGGATTTAACAGTGATTTCGAGTGCTGCATCTGCACGGCACTTAAGTGCTTCAGCGCCCAGATGTGGCTGGCTTGTCTCCACTGGACTGCATTGTTTCTTACAGGCTGCTCCTAGTTTACGTACTCCTTTGTTTATTAAGAATGCTTCTGTACTGAAACGCTACTCTGCTTAGGATATGACATGTCTTTATTAAAAATCTGTTTTAAAAAAAACAATTAAATAAAAAAAAGAATGTAACATCTGTAATCATATAGGTGTTAACACATCAGTGAAATATGAACCTACACCACAGTACAATATGAATTTATGGCACAAAATCCACAGTAAAATAAGGAAGGCTTATTTTCCTCCTCGTAAAGACATGTCTGAGTATACTTCACCAACCTGCAGTTAATGGGGCGTTCAAGTGTAATGACGCTGAAATACTGAAGAATGAGGAAAAATATGGTGACATATTTCTTTTGTTACAGTAAAATGATCTACTGAGCAATTAGTGACAAGCCAGTGTTCTTTGTGGATTCTAAAGATATCCTCCTGGTGCAGCACATATTAAATCTCATACACCTAACATCACATGTCACATGTTACTCAAAACAACAACGGTGATACTACGTACTGCTACTACTACCACCACTATAATAGTAATAATAATAATAAATAATAATAATAATAATAATAATAATAATGTTGTAGTTGTTGCCATTATCAGTAGTAATAATAGATCTACCACCTATCACCTGCTTCCGATCAAATTGGTCTTTATTGAAAGTGTGTGTGTGTGTGTGTGTGGGCTGGGACTTTCTTTTAAGAGATGGGCATTGTTCCCAAGGGAGCGAGATACCACATACTTCTTATTTATTGTTTCTCAGACTGTGCACAAAGGACAGTAAACCCAGCACTTCATTTTCATAGTTGTGCTACAATTCACCACCACAAAAACAAGGCAAGGACAATGATGTTTTGTGACTTACATATGTCAGCGTTGTCAGGCAGCTTTTGGAAGGTACGCTAATTAATTATATTCTGCTTTATTTATTTTGCTGAAAGGAGAGTCATACCCGAATTCCATTGCTTGTCAAAATGCACAAGAAAAAAGCAAGCAGCCTTGTCATTTTGCCAGCACTGTATTATAACACTGTAACTGTCTGCTTGACAAAACTGTCTTTGGAATGTTAGGGTGGCTGTATAGCTGGAGGAATTAAGTTGAAATAAAAATCACACCTAAATTAATATCTCAACTCATAATACATTTCTAATACTGAGTAAGACACCTGCATTATTTGACCTCGCTTGCTAATTAGAACATTACAAACACCAGAAGCAAAAAATAAACCTGATTGAAGTTTACTGGCACACTACCTCACTCCACTGCACCAACTACGTCTGAATTGTTTGCTTTCGGCAAAACAAGAGCACTGCCTGCTACCTTTTCAACAACAAAGGCGGGTAAAGAGATTGCAGTCAGGTGATGTCACTCAGATAAAATTGTACTGACAAGCTTTTAATTAAAGTTTTCCCACACATATTTCTTCTTGTCCCCGGGAGCTATTATTCATTATGTGAGGCACAAATAGTGAGTAAAATGGAAGTGTTTTATTTTCACTCGCTGCTGACAGTAACAGGACACTTTGTTAAACAATCTGTTTGTCTCCTTTACTGGTACTAATTGGTACTAACTTTACTGGTACTAACTGGTACTAAACTTATCTGGCTTTTGGGAAACGGCCGTATATGTTGAACTGTTTATGGTGATAATTGAACACATCTGTTGTTAGAGGTGTTTTAAGGAACAGGCAAATCTTACGAGAAGATAATCTGAGGCTGTGTTTACTGCAGATTGGGCCTGACTGGCGTGTCCGAACAGGTGTATGGGACCGAGGCCAAGAGTAGCTCAGCTACAAATATTAAAATGCAGGGAATAATTCCTGGCAACCTAACTTTAGCCACTGGCATTCACTAAATGGTATGATGCAATAAGATCAGGCTTAAAAAATGAACAACAATCCTAATAACAATATGAAAATTGATGGCCATTCCAGAAGGTGAGATTGATATGAAGGGATGTTGACCGGGACTTCCAGAATTTCAATTTAAATAAATAAATGATTGAAAAATATAAATAGAGATGACTAGCATACATGCCCAGTCTGAGTGTAAGCTACATATTCATAAATCATTCTTCCCCAGGTCTAGAGTGCAGTACAGAAACATTTCTGGATTTTTCTACCTGTTCAACATTTAACCATCATTTTTCTGAGCCAGACAGTTGCTGCTTGCATCAAATTGATTCTATTAAATGCCTTAAGACACATCCATCCATCCATCCATCCCTCCATTTTCTATACTTCCTTGTCCTATAGAGGGTTACTGGCATCTAGAGTCCATACCATAAACTAGGGGCACAGTCAAGGCAGAGAACAACCCAGGATGGGGCGCCAACCCATCACAAAGCGCAAGTGCCATGCACACGCACACCTACAAACAATGGGTTAATTCCAATTAACCTCAGCATGATTCTGGACTGGAGGGGGACTGCAGAACCCAGAGGAAATCCCAAAATGACAGCGGGAGAACCAGACATGGGGCCAAGGTGGAGACTCATACGCCACCATGCCACCCTCCTTAAGAGGGGCTATGGCTGAGAACCCTACCATAAGCTAATGACTAAACCTTTACTGGGATACTCCCTGGGGGGTAACATGTCTATGCAAACATTTTTTCTACCACAGCTAACCCTAAAAATAGACTATTTAATATGGATGTGCCACCCAGAGTTTCCTAACTGGTATCGGTCCTCTTTTTGTATACTAAGATATTTACTAGAATTACCACACTTTGGATCCAGGCTGGAGGGTTGATTCTCACCTCCGCTGTGTGTGTGGAGTTTGCAGGTTCTCTCCATGTCATAAAGGTTCCATCCTACAGTCTGAAAACATGCAGCTCGGATAATTGGCCACAGTGCATTATAATGCATTAATGTGTATGTGAATGAGTGTGTGTGTGTGTGGGGGGGGAGGGGGTATGTATGTCCTCACCAAATGTCCCGACAATGTTTTAAAAACCTGTCATTTTGACGTTGTGGGGACCATTTTTGTATAAAAATCTGTGGCTGCAGTCAAAAAAACTAAAAATACCAAAAGTCTTTATATATCAATATTTTGTACAGTTACTTGTGGTTAAGGTTAGGGCTGGGTAGGGGGTACGGTTGTCATACTTGGGATTAAGGTAATGCCCATAGACATGAATGAAGAGTGTGAATATATGAACTTTGTGTAGGTGTGTGTGTGCCCTGTAAAACACTGGCATCCTGTCCTGCATGTGTCTCTGCCTCAGACCCCCACATGTCCCCAGCCCCACAACCCTGACCAGGATAAGTGGCTGGAAGGTACACTATATGGATAAACTGCTACATGCTGATAAAGTTAATTGCCCTACAAACAAATATATTCACTTGTGACATCTTTGGTCATCATATTAATGTTTATTCATACAACGTGTCATTAAAAGTATATATAAATAGCGCTGGCTGTATAGAAAAAAAATATGCTTATTAACATTGGTATTATATTTTACATTTCTCATCATTTTCCCTGGAAAAATGTATCCCCAGTAAATGTTCATACTTAAAGTCTTCAAAATCATATAAGGAATATCATAATATTAGAAATTTACAGATCATATTGATTATTATTGATATTCTTTAATTTTATGTATCATTTTAGGTTTTTACGTCATGTGTTAATGATATAATGTTACACAGTACTGACAACAGAGTGGACTTTTACATTGTTTAAAATTACAACAAATAATTTCACTTTCACCTGTAGTACAGAGGGGGCAGTAAAAGACAAGAATTTAGGTTTTTTGGTGAGCATATTATCTTGACTTGAGCGATACTTTTCTGTATATTTTTTCTGTCATGCATTTAATAGCAAACTGAGATATATGCTAAATGTTACATGAGTCTCAGTCGGATTTCTTCTAATTCACAGAAGAATCAGTATAATATAGCAGAAGTCAATGCATGACATTGCCGTATGATCTCACTGCTTAACTGCTTTGATTAAAAGCATGTGTGTGCATTGACACACACAACATGAACAACCAGAGAGGCATCAATCATTCTAGGTAAAGCTCTATTCTCTCAGCTGGTTGGGCTCTGATATCAGACACAAAGGAAGACGTCAGTTAAGTTCTCATGTTGTCAATGTAATATTTTTAGCATGAACAAACACAATAATTATCCCTTTTACATGACACCATGAAAAATAAAACTCACAAATCATTTTTTATATATATTATTTCATTTATTTACAAAGGCATCGACAGTCGAAATTCTGTTCTTTCTGTCTCAATACATCCTGCTTCAGTATTTAAATTCTCTAAAATACTTGTAGATAAAGATTATGGATGGATAGCCAATCTAAGAATACAAATATGAATGAACTTGGTACTTAGTACCTGCTACGTCTCCAGAAAATAGAACTAATCATGTTTTGTTTTTCTTGTGTATGTTTACAATGGCAGAGTTTCAAAAGAAAAAAAAACATCTGCAATAATTTGTAGAGCAGAACCCTAAGCCTAAAATCCTGTTTTTGACCACAACTGATAATTCTAGTTAAACCACTGAGTCAATATTTTATCACATGAATACAACAAGCAGACATAAATACACTTGCTACTTTAATCCCTTTTCAAACATCTCCTCCTTCGTTACCTACTCCGATTCAGTACAACATCAAATTTATGCAGAAAACAAACACGAACAATGTATATGACTGGGAAAAAAGAAAGAGCAATTAATAATTTAGTCACCCACACCCGGTAGCCATCTTTCTGAAGAACAATTAATTAATTAATCCAAATCGTCAACATGCATCAACATTATCTGAAGATAAATTTCGTGTTCCTCGTGTTTTCTTTCTATTAAATATTTTAAATAAAAATGGTAATGCACGTCGAAAAGTAGCCATTAAGGAATATGATTCTGTCGTTCCTGTGAAGGTAAGCAGTAAAGCTACTTTCTCTCACGATCAGATCAACGGCCCTTAAGACGTGCAGAGTATAATTACTTGACTGAATTGTGCTGAGCGCGGCTGAGCATCGCTGAGGATTAAGTTTCCCGCCTCTCGCCACCTCGTCCGCGGCCAAGCGACGGGAAACAGCTGGCCTCGATTTCTTGAGCGCCGTTAATGAATCGCGGCCTCTGTCATCGGGGTCTGGACATTAAGTGAATTGAAGCTAATATTCCCTGTCGAGATGGAAAAGGAAAGATTGCCCAGGAAAATGTGCTTGGCTCAAAAAGTGTCCCAGTCTCGTTTAGGGCGTGATTCGAAGTGTATTTACCTGTATGTGCACCAGGCAAATAACATTATTAACACTCAGAGTAAAACGAATGGTAATAAGCTAGATAGGGTCTCAAAGCAGTGACATGGCATATAGCAACACGTATTCAGTTGTCTGTACCTGAAATGGAATCTCTATGCTATTACCTTATTACATTAATAAATTACAGTTATACTGACATGAATTTCATAGAGATGTTGGCAAAAGGTGTAAGCTTTGTATCCAGGAGGTTTAGTGTTGCTTTACCCTGGAAGAAAAAGTCCAGGTTTTGCGTAAAGTAAAATCTATTTATAGTCTTAACTGTAACTTAACTGTAAAATGGGGGGTGGGGCTTTGACAGGGTGAAGTGCCTTTCTTTCACCTGCAGTCATTTTCCTAACGATAAAGACGCTTTTGTCCGAGGCAGACCAGACCACACATTCCCTCATTGTATTCAGGGCGGGTTTATTAGTTCAATGGCCCCACTCAAAAAGTCACTTCTGCCCCTCTTAGTGTAGAGACTGCTTGTGGCCAACAGGGGCCCCCCAAAACCCAGGGGCCTGATGCAAATGCATGGTTTGAGTGGTGGTGAACAGCAGCACTGTCTGAGCCCCATGATTTCCATGCCAAATCTGGTGTCCTTTATTGGGGATGGTTACACCCCCCAAAACCCAACCAACACCCCTCTTCATTCTTTCTTCCCTGTGTCACATTACTTATGTCTGCCGTCCCGTCCAGGTCTCATGGTCATTCCATTGGTCAGGCTTGGTATTCCTTAGTGTGGATTCCGAGCACTTTTACAGTGTTGATACTGCGCTTTACACCGATTCCCATGCTGTTGCCTCCTACCAAGATGGGAGGTCCCCTATCACAGATGGTGCCGGTGAAGTTACAGTGTCTTCATTATATGTGTCCAGTACCTGGATAAGGGGGAAAACAGCACTGCACATTAATAAATTGCTTGTATGTACTGTATTTCTGCGCTAAGCTCCATAATGATTCACACCCTTTAATCTGAGTGGCGTTTCTTGTGCGAAAAGCCCTGCAACCTGTAGCTGCAGTGCGTGACCTGCGAATTGGGCAACAACATTGCACGTCTGATACGCTTATAAAACAGGACAATTCTTCTGTGTACATTTGAATATTTCTCATTGAATTTCAGAGCAATTTTGACTGACTGACTGACAGATGGACAGACAGACAGACAGAGAGAGTCAGACAGACAGACAGATATAGATATTTTGTCCAGTAGTTATACTGCAATATTAATTCTTGGCTGAATCTTTCTTTTTTTATATATAAAACAACACCTATTTAAAACGTCTGAGGCTTGCTGTAATGCTGGTGAATACTGTATTTTGTATACGATTGCAAATGGGATCATTGTTTATAAAAAAAAATTGTAATTGAATTAATGTGTACTATGTACCTGGTTGTTTTACATTGTAAAAATCCAAATAAAAACTCAAAAGCATTGTATCCAAAATGAGGGAGATCATCTGGGTTTCACTGTTGGGGATGGGGTGGGCGGGGGTGGGTGGAAATTCATTGTAATGCCACTTATTGAATGAGACATATTCACACTGCATTTTAACTGGTTTTAGTATTTAATTAATTCATCTATTTATTTATTTGTTTGTTTATTGATTTTACTTTATAACTTATCTTATTATATCAATGCGTTGTACTGCACTGCAGCTGAATACCCAATGGTGGAGATAATGAGTGTTTAAAGACTGGGAGGGGCTACAGAAAGGATCAATTGCTTTCATCCTGGTGCAACAGAGAAAAAGGGTGAATGAAAAAGAATGTCCAATTGCAGTGATGTTTACTCAGACAAAATTGCCTTATCCGTTCAAACTGATTAATACCAGTACAGGTTCTAAAGAGCTTGTTAACTTGACTCTCATTTTAGCGGCCTTCAGTCCTCCAGCTACAAAATGCTTTCTGCAAACACTCTTAACCTAAGAATACTTATCATGCACCCATAAATCCTTCTTCCATAACCTCTAATCTCGGACTTGGCTGCAGGAAGCCTGGAGCCTACCTCAGGCAGCATGTCACAGGCAGAGGACAATCTGGACAGGGTGCCAGAACTACACAGAGCAGACACTAACATTTGCAGAAAGCTGCAGGATGGCTGACCTTGCGCTCGGACCCCAAGCTTTACTCTCACCTGTACATGTGTGTAAGTCTTAAACACATTCCAATGTACCTGTACTCATACTTGCACAAATGGCAAATAAAAGTTTCATTTCAATCGGCAAACTCGATACACAGAGAGAAGGGATTTGGCCCGCCAGGTTCTGCAGGTGAGGCTGCAGTAGTAGCCAGAAAGCTGCCCTGAAACATCATACATGCCACTTCCAGTTGACTTAATGCTCCAACGCTTTTAAGACAGACCCAGGATTAGTCTAAAGGAGTCAATCATAGTAACAGTTTACTGCAATTAATTATATTCGGCAGCAATTAATGCTGTTAAGGAAAAACAAAGATCTGAGCTCCATTCTTATTTATGATACAATATACTCTGAGGGATTAACCATCTTCACAAGTTGGTGCCCTGTCCTGGGTTATTCCCTGCTGTGTGCCTGTTGCTTCTGGGGTAGACTCTGACTCCTACATAGGAAAAGCAGATGGAGGGATGGATGGACGGACAGACAACCATCATCCTATTAACACTGTAAGTATATTTACCCAACAGAACTATTTTAATAACATGCAGTCTGTTGGAAGGTAACCCATTTTTATGAAAGACTATCTGAATCTATAGTAAATAAACTCTGTATTATACGAAAATATTATATAATAAACATGATTTACACTCATGGAATGATATAGTCATTAGGTTTAATGTTCCTCTTAGAAGAGAGGTATTTTATTTAAACCTCTGACTGAAATATTATAAATATTATAATATCAAATATTATAGGCCTACGTGTTACAAATGGTACAGAAATAGAGGCAGACAATAAGTGCCTCCTGCTACCTGATCAGTTGTTTTGGAGAATGACCTTTAGCTTAATCTGTAATTCTGCTGATGTATTGTTTTTCCTTTGTTTGCCTGCTTGTCTATGCTTATTTTATGTGAGAAGCACCGTAAATGGGGTGGAAACCCCCGAATGATTCAGGAGGCCCAGACAGGGACCCCGGAACATGCCAGCAGTCTGACTGATAGCTTAGCCAGCTTCTGTTTTGTTGCAGAGTGAAGTGATGCTTTTCTTGGGCTCTCTCTTTTTCAAGTCAAAGTCACAGCCCACTTTGTCATTGTACACGTGCATAACGGAATGAGGTAGCAGGTTCTCCTAATGCAAGCAGCACATATATATATATATAATAGTACTAAAACAGACAGTACAATGCAATAAAGAACAACATTAAAAAATGAGTGCAACAATTACAATCCTGAGTAAGGTGCAAGAATCATATATGTAGTAATCTATATGCAGTATGAGTAAGGTGCAAATGTGTGTATATATATATATATATATATATATATATATATATATATATATATATATATATTTAAGATTTTTTTTTTTTTTATATAGAAAGAGTGTTGTGGGGAGAGAGTGTGT
>JAAGVU020000129.1:4160597-4175462 GCA_011763525.2 Mormyrus iriodes
ATAATAATAATAATAATAATAATAATAATAATAATACACACATACACAAAAGCTCGACCAAGCGATACAGGAACCAAGCGAAATGACTGTTTTATTGTTTCTTGCTAATCTTTATGTACATTGTATTAGTATATTAAAACTTTCTAGGGTTACGTAGAACATCACCATACAATACACTAAGTTTATAGGGGCTGCAAAATCTTGAGTAAATTAAGAATAAAGAGTTTATTTTCATATTTTAAGCATTAATTTAACTTTTTAAAATTAAATTTATCATTTCATGAAAAATAATCTAGGGCGTGAATATGGTAACAGAAAGGCGAGTTCAATTATAACACTAGTGCGATTTCCGAAACGGCCGTGTTAAACGTAGCATTCACCACGCAACGTCGGTGGGCTCATCGCGTGAGAAAATCAGTATAAGTGTAGTTGTCCAGAACCACATTGTGGCAGAAATCTAGCTATTATGGCATATTCAACCTCCGTGTATTCTGTGATCCACACCTTTAGCGATCAGCTTTTGTTTGTTATACGCAGGTCTTGAGTTTCACCGGCCTCTGCTTCCAATCAAAAAAAGGTGGGTGAAGTTCTTTTCATGTTTTCAAAGGCAGCGGGTGAGCTGTTTTACAGAAACAATAACACTTTTTATTGAGAACAAATGTTGACATTTGAAGAAAGCAGAGAAAAAGGCACCATCCGTGGGTAACCTAAAGTGAAAACCGCCTCTGGTTGTGTTTGACAACAGGAGTAGGTCCCCAGGGACCCCACCTGGGATTAAAGCTTAAATTGCAATAAATCAGCTCTAATGAAACCTTTCGGAACCACGATGGGACTGTTTGTTTTTTCTCGCAAAACGGTCGAAAACTAAGATGTTAGGGCTTTGAAGGAAAGTTTAAGGGCGCCGAATACCCCAAGGACAACTTAGTATTAATTTGGCACATTACTTAAACAAACTGAATTCGATATAAGCCCATTCTCTTTTAAATTCTAAAAATGTTATTCTAGTAAAACACTTATGTCCCATTTATAATCAATACCATCTGTAGCAGGAAAAACGTCTGCACGCATATTATGCCTCATACGTTTTGACGAAGCACAGAAAAGTATTGAACAATGTTATAAGTAAAAAACGAAGTAATATCTGCATTTATTATAAGAGTAGCATCAGTATAATATTAATTATTCCGTAGCAATTTTTAAAATACACTTTTTATTGATGTTGTGAGTTCCGCATTTCACAGAACGCTCGGCGCTTCCTTTAAAACACCAACGACAACAATAACAGTTAGTTACGATTCTAAAAAAAATGTCAACGACATTGTTAATTGTGCATTAATATTCCAACTCCAAACTTACAAAATCCATCCTTAGATTTCTGTATTCATGTCACATTTGGTTAAAAAAAAAACTGGCACATAATGAAAGCTGAGTGTTTATTCAGCCCTAAACTTATGGCGTGGAGTATAGCTCCCCCGGGATCGAATAATGATCCCGCAACAGATGAATCAATCAAAAGCGAAATGGCTATAAAATAGAAATGTAAAGTACCCCCAGCCACGGTTCCTTTATGAGACCCGAGGTGCGTCGTGTGACGTCTGCTAATACACTTTACCGCGAGGTCTGAAAATAAGCTCAAAACACAATAAAAATCGAGCTATGTAAGAAAATTTATTGGTAAAATTTAAATCCCACTTGATTGTCCTACTTTTTGTTCTGACTTCTTATTTGGAGTTCATAAGACATTTTCCGAATACAATCGATTTTCACGCGTTACAGTCACGTCGGTGAAATATTCGTAAGGGCGCAAATGGTGAAATTTCGCCTGAAAATTAAACGCACATGGAAATATTCTTACAAACTACTACAGGTTAATTTTGACTCTTTAAGTAATGAAGAGCACAATTTTGCCAGTATATACCAGCCTGTTTTATTTACAATCACCGATATAAATTAGTAAAAGTATTTCTGTTAACAACCAACAAAGATTGTGTAACGTTCTATAACATTTCAAATAAAAATCCAGTCATTATTTATTTACAAAACAATATTCAGATTCCATTGCAATACAACTTGCATAAATTATGGGCTTTTGCCATCATTACAAAAATAAATATCAAATGTATTCCACTTTAAGTCCAAGTTAATCAGTCTCATTTCTTCTGCATGATACATCTTTACAAAATGTTACTTAATGCTAACTATTTTCACACCTATAGTATACAATATATACCGTGGCAATGAAACAATATATAATCCTGAGAACTTTTTTTTTTTTTCCAATTTCACATACATTGGGAAATCTACTTCACCAACAAATGCACATTCCTTTAAAACTAAAGTGAAATTAAACGATGCTTTTTAAATGTCATTCTTATTTAAGTATTTTTGTCTATTCACTATCAACCTATAACACGCTGTAGTGACCGCCTACAGCTCAGGGCTGAATCCGATATAAATAATAGTTTCGTTTAAAACGATGAAGAAATGATGGCTTGCTCGCTTTTTTCAAAGCAATTGTGACACCTACCTGTGAACCAAGGAAATAAAACGCAAATCAACCGAAATTTCACAGACTTGAACAAGAAAACAGTAAATTATACGTTTTACACTACAGTCATTTTGCCACAATTTCTTCTATACAGCACAAACATTTAAAAAGAAAAAAGAAAAAAAAAACAATAAATCTTGAGCAATAATTCATTGGATTTAACAAATAATTTCACGGACACTTAAAACACCAAGAATGAGGCAATAGTTCGCCTAATTGAAATGGCGTCTACGTCACTAAATGAACCTAAAATTGATGCAAAATACACATACATCTGCTCCACAGACAGGCTACAACAAAGCAACACCAAAAAATAAAAACTATATTTTATTATTAGAACCAAATTCTAACAAGTAACTTACTTGCGCAATCTTTTTTTAACTTGAGAGGTATGGTTGGGCTTCTACTGTGCGCACGTCAATGGCGTCTGTCAAAAATACAACCCCCAATTGAGTTAAACAATTTACCTATCCCGCTAACTCCCAAATTGTGCTTTTGCATATTATTAGTTGTTAATATTTAATTGTATTTATCTGTACATACAAGGTTGAAAAACAATTTATCAAGGTTACATCAACAAGGATTAAATAAACCACAGGCCTAGCCCAAACGTGTCCGGTCCTGAAAATTCGTTAGTTGTATTACGTTCTGTTAAATGAAAATACAATTTCACGCACTTTTCCGTTCCTTACAATGTACATATAATCATATTATCAATTTTACATCGTATACGTGTAAAAATCCATTAAGGGCATTGCGTAAACATTGTAATATACAGCAGGCCTATATATAAATATAAAAATTACACTGATGTAATTTATACTTATAATAGCAGATTCACTTTATTACCTACCTTTCTTGGGTTCTAAGTTAGAGGGTCTGAAGTGGTGCTCAAGCTGGTTTGCGTTACTTTTTACCGGGGATTCATTGGCCTGTTTGTGCAGGGGGCCCGTGTGGAGTACAGTCTGGCCGAGCCCTTCATTAGCAGTCACGGCGGCTGAATTGTACCGCAGGATTCCTTGGCTTTGCAAAGGGCTGAAGTTGCCATAGTTTGTATAATTGGTGTAAAACGGAGACGTGTAATAAATAGGCCTTGCCAAGATAGAGGAGGCAGAATAAACGGTGCTGGCCGGGGACGCGGCCGATGTCGTTGACAAAAGGGCCGCAGGGCAGTTTGGTCCCAGGTGCTGCTTCTGGTCCGAAGTGGCAATCTCTGCTAAAGACCACAGTTTGGGTTTGACGGGTTGATTCTGTTGACCTGAAGAAACTCTGCTTTCGAGGCTCGCTTTGCTACTGCTTCTGGTTGAGTCCTCGTGGTTGTGGCTTAAAAGCGGGGCTTCCGTCCCCGTTAGCGGCGACGAGGTCACCGGCTGGGGCGAGCCGCCTCGCTGGGCCCCGTCGTTCTCTGTATCTTGATCGTCATCCTCGCATTTGTCCTTAGTATCTGCTCCAGGCTCACAAACTGTCTGCCCAGTCCTGCAACCGACCTTTTCCCCATCAGATTCCGCAGAGCACGAATGGTCTGTGAGAGTATCAACGTGCAAACTAATACCTTAAAAAGAGAAGGAGATCTTTAAAACATAAACTATACATTTGCAATAAATCAGTAGCTTAATAAATGAATATGCGACAAAATAACATGGGCCTACAAAATGCATAACAACACTTCAAGATGCAACCGCAATAATCCGCCCACCTTAAAACCAAACGATATTAGTATAATACTAATTAAGGTTCTTTGTCTGAGTCTCGGGTCTTGCACATAAATTAATCAATAAATAAACGCTACGCGATTCAATCTGGCGCCATCGAGATAATCGCCGAGATGCGCCCTTACTTTACCTTCATCCTCAGCCGAAGTTTCGCTGTTGTCGAACTGTTTGTCCGCCCGATCCTCTTTCCTTTCAGCGTCCCCCTCGTCCTCATCCTCGTCCTCGCTTTTATTCCGAGGCGCCCATGTCATCTTGTTCTCCTTCTTCAGTCTTCTCCTGGCATTGGCGAACCAGGTGGAGACTTGAGTTAGGGTCATCTTAGTGATGATAGCCAGCATGATCTTTTCCCCTTTGGTGGGGTAAGGGTTTTTCCTGTGCTCCTGCAGCCAGGCTTTGAGGGTGGCGGTCGCGTCTCTCGTCGCGTTTTTCCGGTAAGCCGGGTCGTTAAGCTGGTACGGGTATCCAGGACTTCCATATGGGTGATAACTAATTGCCCCTGCCATGCCAGTTGTGTGTGGGTCGTACGGAGAACCCTGCAAAATAAACGTAGCACATTATTAGTAAGAAGTCTCCTAATTTCTTGTCATTATTTAACTACAAAATTAGAAATATTAATATTTATTACACCCCCTCGACACAATATTTTAAACTGTATAATATATTATATACGGGAATACACACGCCAGAATTATATCATGCATATTATTAAACACATATATCATTGCAGCGAGCATTAAAACATACCCATATATATGTAATAAATGTGTAAAACTACACATTTCAGCCGTTACCGCGTAAATATTTCTTGCCCCGTGCCTTTATGTTGTCAGAAAAAGAGACGTCATTTAACATATCACTTCACTAAAGCATTACAAATCCAATTTGCAAATCAGTGGATGTGCACCTTTGTCAACTGCTTTAAGTGTCACATCATTAGCATTTTAATTCACCTTTTTAACGTTTAAATTGTGCTTGTTTAACTTTACATGCGACGCAATCGCATTCAGATACCCCCCCCCCAAAACAAGAGTATGTTAACATCTTTACAGTATCATTGCTCCAGTGTTTTCAAGTAATGGTTCAGAAGCGCTAGGCCAGTAACCAAACAATATTAGGAAGTCAGTTCAAATGTTTTTCTTGTCTGAGTGTATATATGTTGGGTATATTTCATCTTAATAATACACCCGATCATCATTATTTAGGCCTTAACAAATGCCGGGTAATGGACGACTATAACATCTAGTCTCACAGAATGCAAATGTGCACGCTCAGTTAGTCTCCGTCAATCACATTCAACTAACCCGAACTGGTAAATAAAATCACATTTCTGTACAACTTACAGATTCCAGCTCACAGTTGACCCGATAGTTAAAAAACATTGCTGCGAATGTTTAAAATTTTATAGGCTGCGCGTGACCTACAGCAAATTGCTTAATCGTTTATCAAGGGCAGACGGCTACTTTCATTAAAGAAAACATCAGCAGATATTGTTTTTTTATCGATTTACTTGTCTGTTTATGTGGGGTACCAATTTGAGATCGGTAGTATAATCACAACTATTTTTAACACGAAAAGAACTTACGGATTGCATTTTTTTTAAATAACATTATTAAACACAAAATAACTAGGCAAATGTACCTTACCATATAGGACGGGAAACCCGTGGCATGGTCTGCGGGGTACGACAGCGGATTTGAAAAGCCACCAGCCGAAGCCGTAAAAGCAGCCGATCCGGGATAGGGGCTGAAGGCTGATCCGGACGAAGATCTCGCCAATTCCTCACTCCTCGGAGCAGCCAGCGCCGAAGCCCCATAAGCCGGGCACGAGTACAGAGCCAAAGAGCCTGGGGGCTGGTAGAGGTAACCCTGAGGATACGACATCGCCGTGCCTGTGTGTGTGTGTGTGTCTGCCTTTGCTCCCCTAGAAAAATACAGAAACGCGACTCAAAAGATATCGGTTCAGCAAGGTAAACTTTAAAAAAAAAAAAAAAAAAAAAACGCCAGCCGCAAAAGCTCAGCACAGCGCCTGCATAGAGGCACCGTCCGGATCCCCTAGCGCCTGCCCGATGTTTTTTAGTACTCAGAAGTACGAAGTGAGGAGTTAAAGGAAGGAGCGGTTGGGTTTCTGTGAGCATTGGAAAACAGGAGCTGTCACTCCAGCTCATCTGAATATCCCATCCCCGCCCATCGCCATGTGAATAAGGCGCTCAGAAACAAAACTGAAGAACAGGAGGCAGGCTAAGAGAGAGCGCCTGCTCTTCCGCTCTCTTCATTGCTACTTAATATTGTTCTGTAATATTGTGTCTTACTGCGTGATTACCATTAATTATATAAAAAATATGAAACCTATAACAGCGATGTAAGTGCTTCCTGTAACGCAGAGTTGTACCTTGTTGTGTGTGGATATAATTACGAGAATAATGCGTCAAGGAATTTATTCTGTTCGGGTAACTTAAACAAACTAATTAATAAATATATATATTTTTTCATTGCTGTTGGATTAGTCTAAGTGGCAGAATTGAAGTTTCACAAATGAGCACGGCAGCGGATTTGCACGGAGCAGTGCGCCCAGCGGCCTGTTGGCGGTGTTCGGCTTGCGCATAACGCGCATTGTGCGTCTTTGGGATTAGCCTCAGTGTCTGCAAGTTCAATGGACCTGGCGCACTCGGAACTGCGGATTCTCAAAGTACCGTGTGAAATAATCACACTGAGATCCTCAAAAAAGCACGACATCTTTATTAGATGCCATGTCAGCTCGTATGCTGAACAACAATACAGTTTTACTTGGAGCCTTTGTCAGTTATAGGCTACTAGTAAATAATGTAATAATATGAATAGGCTAATCTGTATTTTGTCTTTTACAAATACACAGTGAAACAACTGCTAATGGTTTGTTACAATGTGTGTACACTTGAAAGATGGATAATTCTTTGCAGAAGACTTTTAGTTGAAATACACTTTATATCTTCCCCTGCACGTGGTGCAGAGTGCAGTTTAAATGTCCTGAATTTATAGAGGGGTACGGTTTTATTCGCAGCAATATGACTAACACATGCCATCACTCAACTACCAAACATATAGGCCTATGGACTACAGTAAAATTTAAGATCAGACTGGACAACAGTCTGTCTACTTAGCGTTATAAAAAATGAAAGAAAAAATAGACCAGATTTATTTTGGGACGGTTGGACATACTCCGCGCATTTTTCCTCGATAATACTAATTGCGCAGGTAGCGCAGTGTAAGTTTATGACATGATCGTATATATATATTTTTCTCAATAAGTGCCAAATGTGACACGTATACACTACTGCGTATCGAAACACTGGCTTCAGTACTGCGTTTCGACACGTTTGTATTATATTATTTAATGAGTATGTGTATATATATATATATATATATATACATAAAGAGATAGATATAGATAGATAGATAGATAATTTCTTAATATCGTTAAAAACAAGACATTGTGATGACAAAATGCTGTTTGATGCGATTTAAAAATATCATTATTTCGCACTTAAAAAAAATTATTTGGCACTCACAGAATTACACCGTAGATCAAGGCCTTGGTGGGTTGTGTTGCTTACTTCCATCTGTGACGCTATTTTCTCAAAACATTAATTTAGTATGGTAATTCTGATTAATACATTCTAAATTAAACTGCATAACTTTCAAAAAATGTAATTAATTTCTATTTTGTCAATAGCGCTGCTATTAAAGCGCTATTACATAGATCATATGAAAACAATTGTTTAATTTCAGATAACTTTTTTATATTACCCTTAAAGGCTAACGAAGACCCAATAAAAACTCCCACACTTTTGTAATTTCCGTTTTGCATTTCAAATGAACTTGAGTAACATACAAGTAGTGTTATTCCTAGTTTTAATGTACGTTTGGAACTGTATTGAACAGGCCGGCACCGCCTATCCATAAATATGGCATAGGCTATATAAATATTATTGTAAATTATGGGTTTAGGAATGCACGCCGCCACCTTCAAATATGGGATTTATAAAATTAATTTCACAGTAACATAAGACAGGTGCATGTGGAGGAATACTTGTCAGCATTTCGTATTTGTTTAAAGATTTGGTAAACAATGTGCAGCCGGACCGGGAGCAGCGAGCAGACTGCCGGCGCCTTGGATCCGCGTAGGCGCACAGCAGAGGGCAGTGTCTCCTCTATCCTCCAAGCTCGACCGGAGCAGCACCAGCCGCCCCACCAGCCGCCAGCACCGACGGTCTGGACAAAGCTGCAATGGCAGCCGTCCGTCAGCGCGCACCCGGTTTAAGTTTCGGCTCCTGTGATATTCCAGTCCAAACAAACACAGCTAAATATGTATAATTCCTGTAAGTCACCCTAGTGAGTCTGCCGTTTAGGTGTGTATGACATTTTCTTTTTTACATATAATTTTGTACTGTAGTTTCATCACTACCACTACTAGTACTAATAAAAAAACAATAAAATAATAATAACAAGAATAATAATAATAAGATTGATAAAACTATTTTGTTGTTAACACTACTACTACTACTACTACTACTACTACTAATAATAATAATAATAATAACAACAACAACAACAATAACAGTATCACTTGGTGCACCCTTTTTGGTCGACCTGTGCTTGTTAAATGTAACCATTTCAGCTAAACTCCGCTGTGATGGTACCGGAAACGACACAAAGCGCAATGAGAATGCAGCGCGATCGCCGGAGCGCTCCTTGCCGCCGGGAGTGGGGTGTCCCGCGGGCGAACGGCACGTTTCTGTTTCTGTGCTTGACCCGGAAGCCAGGGAGTTCACACAGTCCCACCAAACAGCGTCACAAAGACAAAGATTTGCCGGCTGGGACTGAATCAACTCAGGTGCACTTCTTGAATTGTAATAACTGACAACTTTGATGACGAAGTCAGTGAAAATTATTATTTGTGCTGTAAAACACACGCATACCAATTACACAAATAAGACTTTTCCGTTGTATGGGTCTTGTTTAATTTGTATTATTTTTCGCGTGTGATTTTTTTTAGGACGTACAAGTGCACATACGTGTTTTGGGGTGTTCCACGGTGTTGTCTGTTATAATTCACTGCGCAGAAGTAGTGAGGGGCCTATATCTACAGTCAGTGTAGTGCGGGCTAAATAAACGTGAGCGAGAATGTCATTGGTTCAGTCCTTAGACGGATCAACAGCAGTAATGGGTTCTTAGGCTGTCACAACATCATACAATTATTGTCTTTAATTACGACTGTTTAATACCTTGTATTAAATGTGTGTTAAGATTAAAATGTCATATAAAAATAAAAAAAAAATGTTATTTTTATGTATGACCTTTGTGATATTGTCTGTCTATGCTTAGCAAGTAGGCCTTCTACTCAAGTGTTACACATTCAAAGTTAAGAAAATCACAACGGAAAAATTATTTTTTTAATAAGCTGAAATATTCAGAAAAATAATATATGTATTTCAAGTAAAATCACATATTATACATACACATAATGTATAGCAGAATTTATTGTCATTACTATATACTGTATAGTCTTTGGCCTTTCTGTCATTTGTACTCGTTACTGGCAAGTTTGTAATTAAACTGTATAATAAAGCTGAATACATTGAGAAACTGAAAGCGCTGTGCACTCCTGCAGATTTACATGCTCACAATAGACTTTTCACAATGTCAAATTTATGACGGACGTCATCTCGCCTGATTGAAGGAAACAGCTATCGATTTTTAATATTCTCTCCAAACTTGTTTACTCTGGGATAATGCGGGGCACTTGCTTTTCACCGAGTGTGGGGATTATTACTACAGCCTTTTGATGATATAAATGGCACAGAGAGACTGCAATGGCTAAGGGCTATACTCTGCTGTGATGTCGCTTCATTTACCCTTATGACTAAATGATTATTGATTTTATATTTTTTTAAGCTCCTGAAATGGTGAAAATTACTCAGTCAAGGAACCAGGCAGTGTTTGTTTTATTAATTTTTTTTCTGGAAGGCATAATTCAGTTTAGTCTGGGCTGTGAAGTTTTATTTATTTTATTTAATTTATTTATTCCCCCCCCCCGGGTTCATGACCGGCCTTAGATACAGTTGCGGCGAAATGGCCTATATATATAGTCATAGTAAGTAGGCCCAAAATCAATACAGTCAGGGGCTGGATGATTAAACACACTCCCTCAGTCGCGTTCGGTCCTATAACAGCTTTCAAAGTGATCTTGACTGAAGCAGATTTATTTGATCAGTGTAACACCCTGAGACTTTCTCCATACTGGGAATGGGTTTTGTTCACCTGTCTGTGGCCAGTAGTCTCTCCTTTCAGTTACCTACCCTTTTATATAACTAGAAACCCAAGTATCCTTCTGTAGGTTATATGGTGTCAAACACATTTTAGACTTGAGGTGAGGTCTAAAATGAAACCTCATATTAAGCTATAGACATACTGAAGATGTGTTAAAAGACATGTGCTGAAATGTTATTAGAAGAGCCCCTTAAATATAATATCTTAAACTGCAGTGTGGGTATTTTATCAAAATTGCTGGCTGTAAAGGAAATCTCTTGAGATTAAATGAGGTATTGAAAGTGTCATGCATTAAGTCATATTTCTTTAAACATGAAAAGGATCTTCGCTGAACCTTCTTTTAAATGCTGCCAATAGTTGAATCATCAAGGAGAAGTTATGCCACTAGGAATGTATGACAAAATTTCCAGGGGAAGTCTGTCATGGTACAGATGAAAATGATGTTTGTCTTAATTTGAACATCTTCCTATGAACAATAAGAAAAACACAAATATCCAGCACTCTTTTGTTGTATTATCATAGAATGTATTAGAAAATGATATTTTGCTAACAAAACATCTATTTGCGCCTATCCTAGGCAACACAGGGCGCATGGCTGGGGTCCACACACACACACACACACACACACTATGAGCGACTTAAAGATGCCAGTTAGCCTAACTGTTATGTATTTGGACAGTGGGGGAAAACCAGAATTCCAAAACTCCACACAAGACAGGAAGAACATGCCGCCCCCCTCCACAGTGGAGACGGGATTCGAAACCCCAACCGAAAAGTTGTACAACAATAGTACTACACTACTCAGCACCTGCTTAAAAGTGTTCTATTAATGGTGTATTATGTTTAAAATCAGTTTTATATTCAGTTTTATATTGCCTTAGATATCGTTCTTTCCAACTTTGTAAAATCATTGCCATTCAACATATTGTGGGATTGATATAAAGCTATTTATTCATTTATTTTTTGCAGTAAAAATTAATTTTAATTGTCATCCCAGGCTCTAACAATATATTAGAAAAATTGAAAATGCAAATGCAAAAGGAGCCCCAAATTGGTAAAAATCAGTTACACAAACAGTGCTAGTTAGGCTAATTCTGATTGTCAAACTGATGTGTGAACCAGAACTGTTTGTATTGCTCAGTACAGCCCCACAGATTCATGGGAATTTTCTCTTGGTCGGCGGAGACAGAGAGTGTCTTTGGTCGTCCGCAAGGAGCCTTGCAGGAAAGGTGGGGCAGAGGCAGCCATCATCTCCCCAGCTGCCTCCGCAGCCTTTGCCAGGCTCCTAATCAGCAGGCTTCCATGTGGTTGGCAGGGAAGGCTTTCAGATTGTTCCTTTGCCCCCGGTTAAGAACCCTGAGCCCTATCACTTTGTAATCGAGTGTCACATGCCTAGTAAACCGGGTCCTCTGATGTCGAGTGTAACATTCGATGTGTGTCCTTCCATTTAAGGGTCTCAGATCACACACTTTCAATTTGCTTAGTGCTGTACAAAACCTTTGCATGTTGTGCAAATGGTTTTAGGTGGCTAAAAAGTTACACACTGATTATAATTGTAACCTTTAGAAAAAACAGGAATAAACAGATGGGCTGAGTTGCTTTCATACTTCCTGATGCTTTCATACTCTATGATTCGCTATTTTTTAATAGATTTTTTTTTACTGCAGTGTTGTCCTTTTATAGTGGCAGTTAATTGCACACTAGTCATTCTTCAGCATTCTCTGTGTTCTTGTTTAATTTATGCTTACATGGAAAATCACTTCACTGCTCGAAATTTACAGTATGTTGTTTCATATAAGATTCACCATCCCCCACCCCACAAAAAATGCTTTACAATACTAAGTCTAGTATTTAGTAAAAGCCCCATGCAGCATGATGCTATTCAACTTCACAACTATTTAATAAGTCTCACTCCCGTTTGAGAACAGGCGTGATACATATATTCACACATCGGTCTGAAAATCAGTCCCCGCAGTCAGCTGTGAGCCAGTTTAGTTTCAGTTTAGTTTTACCGTGCATCAGGAACTGGGACCTTTATACTAAATAAGCATGGGAGAAGCAAAAAGCTCGCAGGTTAAACCTTACAAATATTTTCATATGAAACTACACCGCCACCCCAAAACAACGTAGGACGAGCAAGTCGGTTTGTTAGTTATTGGGGGGGATGGGGACCGATCACGTGGTCCGACAATACAGGACAAATCAGATTTTTAAAAATGTATCTGCTATTTATACGACCTGCGAGATGTTTATAGTTCGAGATAGAACAATTTTTCCAATGCCGAAATATGTAGATGCAAGCAAAAACGGTATTTATTAATACATGCAACAAAAATAATTCCATCCTCTCAGTTTTCGCTCCTTTGCTTCTATCTCTTTTCCCTGCCCTTCCATGTAACTTCCAGCTTAGCACCAGTGCTCGTGGTCAACCGGGCAGCAAAGTTTATCGCTATACAGCCCATCCAGGAGTTCTTGGTCACATGAAAAGTACCTCCTATGGAGTAGGGTCTGAAAAAGGTTCAGGAACTACATAAGAGGAACTACATTGCTTGACATGGTTCCTGAAAAAGGTTCCTACAGTAGGAAAGCGCCTACTAGCAAATCGAGAAACAGCAAGCACGGTGATGTATTTTGCAGTGTCCTTTTTCAAGACTGATTGCTTCAGTGTAAGTAGTTTCCTATTTAAATCAGTTACTTTCTTTTCTATCATCCTCTGCTAGTTAAGATTTATAATGCATAGTTAAGTGGATATATAAATTTACTAACTTGTAAAATTATTTATTATTATTAGATCTGAATTGACCCTCACATTTTTTCTCAATCATTTACTGTCTAAAATTGTAGCTAGCTGGCTGTACAATTTGTCCAGAGAGGGAATTCAACACAGCCACCTGGTAAAGGGCTTATGAATATTTATAGGCAAGTAATGGCAGACCAGAACGAAGTCAAATCTCAATACCCAACAAAATGAAAAAGGTGGATATGGAACTGTGATGGAATTCTAAGGTGTGCTAGGGAGCATGACCAGAAACTTGTCAAAGCATTTTGAGGATTTGGCAATTATGTAAACAAGTAGGTAACTATGTCTAAAAGTCATTTATTCTGTAAATCACACAGGAGCTTTAGCACAATACATTTTATTTTCCATAGTTAAACCCTTCATTCAATTTAGTGTGAGACCAAAGAGGTTGCTTTTAACACCTATATTGTTAGATCTAATAAGCTCATGCGTTTTGCGTTTGTTTCTGCACATGATCCCATGCAATCATAGTAAATCCATGTCATGGAAGTAATACGCTCCCACTCATCCTTATTGTAGAACAGCAAGTACAAGGGAAGCCTTTCTGAAGGTGAAATACCCACAAATTATGGGAATTATGTGATCCATGGATCTGAAAGACACAGACATCCATGCTTGTTCGACTGATGAACCTAATGAGTCACCTAAAATCAAAGTGAAACAGGGAAAGGGAAGAGAAAGCTTTGAAATGGCTACCCTGGCCCACTAGCCCTATAACTGTGGTCTGACCGGATAGAGTTCCTCACAAAGAGACCGCTGACGTTTAGTGTCAGAGGTTTTTGTCAGCTTTGTGCTGGAACTGATAGGGTTACTGGTAGGTAATCCACGTTGACCTTGCTTGGATTTTTGAATGAAGATGCCTTTGTACAGTTCGAGCAACTGAAAGGTATGATGATCCGGACATACAACCATCCATGCAGGGCTTGTGCCCACCATGCTGTATCAGGTTACGCGAATAGGAAGGAGAGTAAACAGCGTTCGGGGGAACAAGAATAGTGACATTTAAAGTGGCTATAAGGAAGCAAGTCTACAACAGGGTTTAGGGGGTCGTGGGTTCTGTGCTTGAATGGGAAAACCCTGCAGAAACTGCATTCTTTCTGCAGGCTTATATAAATGGCATTGATAACATCCTTCGCTCCATCCACCCACCATATCAATGTATTTAAGTCATCCATCAACTTATGTCTTATCGAATAACGTCTGATTAACTTACATTCCATAAGAGCCTTAATAAAAATTTATTGAGAGATGTCCGAAGCAGACGTGGTGGATGTTAGCGGACGTATTTTACCACGTGTGTGACAAGTACCAAAACAAACCGATTGCTCTGCCACTAAACAAGTTTATTTAAATGTGTTGTATCTTATTTTATATACTATATTTGACCTCCCACATATTATAATATATATTATACGCACACACACATTCATATATGTAATAAAGTAAATTATGCACAAATCACAGCAGCAGCACTCTGGGAAGAGTGGAATGCTGCTTATG
>JAAGVU020000129.1:4175562-4193374 GCA_011763525.2 Mormyrus iriodes
CATTCATATATGTAATAAAGTAAATTATGCACAAATCACAGCAGCAGCACTCTGGGAAGAGTGGAATGCTGCTTATGCATATAGCAGACCCGTGGAGCACAGAGTGACTGCTGTCAGCAGAAGCAGGATATCACAATTGTCTGGAGAAACACAGGGCTGTTTTGTGAGCTGGAAATCACCTTCACCTGGAGGCTAGCAGAGCAGACGGCATCTGCCAAGGAAAACTGTAAACGGAATGGGATTCACATCCCCTGAAGCTGGGGATGATCCAAAGCAGGCGGACGGTGCGGAGCCCAGCACATCAGGTGACGTGCCAACAAGCAGTGGAACGGGCAGCGGGGATGAGGGAACATGACTCTAATTAAGTCACATTTTCAGCAATGTACCTAATAGACTGGCACACTCATGCTCTTTCTATTGTTACATTTATGTATTCCAGAATACTGCATAAGTCCCCTTCAATACATATATCCAGCCACACACAAACATGGGAATAGTGTTTGTCAAAATGTTCACACTTAAAAAAGAGATCTGTTTTTTTATGTGATGGGTGTCAGGCTACGTTGCAAACTGAAACATCTTTGCTGAGTTTGAAAATTCATTTTTTGTTATATATACAGGCTATGGACTAGCAGAAGTGGGCAGGAAATCATGGTGATTTACACAAAAAAAACCCACTTTTCAGATTAACACCTAAAGCATCGAAGAAGGACAAGAATTGTATCATATGTGGAGTTAACCAATAGGACTTAACAGATAAAAGACATTGTTTATGACACTGATGTATTTTTTGAATGAATAAGCATGAAAGGGTTTTTTTCTACACTAATGAATTGAAAAATGAAATTGAAAATGAAATTTCCGTGTATTTCAAATCAAAATCTATTGTTATAATCTATATGTATTCCTATTAAGGCTACACTAACTGTATTGTTTCACTGAAATTTCAGAAGCATTCATTTCATTTAACTTTATATCCAGGCCAGGACTATAGCCTATAATATATTTAGGAAATGGTTATTATTTTTTAAATGTTATTTATTTATTCAAGAACATTATTCATTTAGTTTGTTTCACAGATTTATTACAATGCATTATGTTGAGAACATGAATGTACCTATAAATTAAAATAAACTTAAGCCATCGATGTAACAAATGTGAAATCATATATTTTTGGATCATTTAGTTGGAGCTGAATTGTGTTGTTTTATTGTGTAGTGTGATTAGTGCAAGCGTTTACATCGTATACAATGTTACAGCAGTGAAATATATCAATAATAAATGATATCAGTAATAATAATAATTCTAAAAATATTCATAATGACGACAACAGAATGACATCTGCCTTTAATTGCTGGCCGGCTGCAAAATGCCCTGGATGTTTCCAGACGCTTGAAGGTCGATTGAGTTTTCAGGTCTGTTATCTATAAGGGCCTTGATGGAGTGGCTAAGATAACAGAAAAAGCCAGCCATGATGGAGGGAAAATGAGGATCAAAAGAGGTTGTTCATTTTGTTATCTGAACCTATCTGTTGTCATAGTAACAGGTTTCTTTTAACCTCTGCCATCAGATGATTTGTCTAAATCTGCACATTGCTAACCATAAAGACCTGTCTTTTTCAGTGACCTCATAATTTTGTCCGAAATTTTTCAATCGATTTCATGCATCAGCAGCACGACATTAGCTACAAACGTTTTAGGAAAGGTCAAAGGCTGTATGATCTTATTTTTCAGAATTTGAGATCTGTTTTGTTATCTAAATATGATAGATGACTATATAAAATACTCCCATTCTCGTTAATTGTTCAATAACTATTTCCAGTTTCCAGATTAAATTTTCTGCAACAGTGTCAATTATAGGAAATATGTCACCTATGAACTTTGCTGTGTTTCTGGAATTTAGAAATGTGTTTATTTCTGTAGCTAGTGGAATGGCAGTGAAGAAATGAGCCGCGGTTTGACATTGGCTACCTTTGAAAGAAGGCTTGGTAGCCCCTCTACATGCCGTCCACACACTCAATTGCTGCCAGCATCGCAGATGAGTGCAGAATGGTGCCCAACTGGCAGACTTTGCTCAGAGAATGCCCTGGATTGCATGTGAACAATCCTCTTAACCAAACCAGAGCCACATTTTTATCGTCCGCTGCAGAAGTGAGAAATACTGTTTTACTTTTGTTCAGCAGTAGATTTATTTCAGACCATGCTTAAATCTCCAAAATAAGAAGAGGAGTGGGTAATTATAGTCTCACTGCAATCCAACCCTGCTTTTATTGAAATACTCCAGTTAACATTTCAGATAGTTGGTTACTCGTACGTGATATATACAGGGTGGAAGATGACTGTCCTACAATGGAACAAATGTCACTGTTTCTTCTGTGTTTTCACTCACTTTGTTATTTCTTATTAGATTTCGCTCACAGGGCATTTACACATGCTCACAGGTTACCTAATTCCCATTAATTACCACTACAGCGTAATTAACAGTCCATAGCCTCAAACCACTGAAACTGAAAAACAGAAGAAAATTAATAACAAAACACCCATCAGCTATTTTTTGTGGTTTTATATCACACAACACATTGACTGACAATTAGTCAACAAACTAAACAAATCATATTATATATGCTCATTTACATATAAACAGAAGCTGCTCAGTAAGTCATAGACTTACATAGTCAAGGAGAATCTCAACTGATATGAGTAAATGTTTTGGCAAATATCTGCTACTGTTAATATTAGCAAAATCGACGACCTGAGATGTTTCAGTAACATCCATGTAAGATCTTTCTGAGGTTTGCCTTGATGCCAATAACAATATGTCATGTTGTTTTCTTAGCATTTATTCATTTATTATGTTGTGTGCTCAACCAATCGAAAATGATGTTTTTTTAGGTCTGAGTGGATAGTTGGCTTGACAGTGACAGCAGTCTGTCACTTATGACACGCTACCTCTCGTAAGATGGCTGGACCACAAGCCATCGATCCAGTTTTCGAGGATTGATACAGCTATTTTGAAAGTGGCTGCTGTAAAAATGCGTAAATTATTGATTTTACTGGGGGGGAAAAAAAATCTAAATGCACTACATTACATTTGACCATGCAAAATGAAAATGCACCATCATTAGCTTTAATAAAAATGTAAACTGAATGTCTGTATTTGACACAATTTGATACCTCTAAAGAATGGAATTAATATAAACTACCTCAATTAAAATACCCAGCCGTACACATGAGTAAAACAAAAATCATATCCAGGGTGTTCCCCAGCCCTCAGCTTTACACCCCCGGTGACCCTGACCAGGATAAGCAGGTAGAAGATGGATGGTTGGATGGATGGATTGTTCTGGGTTGACTGGATAGTTCAAACTACAGGGGCTTCTGCATGACAGTCTGTTGAATTCTAAAGGTGTTTATTATTAGACTTACTATGCTTTGAGTAAAATGTCTCAGACTTTGTGCTTAGAATATACATTTGGGCTGCCCCGTGCCACCTACCATGTTCGTTCTGGGACAGGTTCTCTGTGATCCTTTATTGGATAGGAGCTAATGGATGGATGGTTGGATGGATTATTGGGTGGACTATTACTGCAGTGTAGCCCAGCTCTGTGCCCTGTGCTGCCTGGGATAGGCTCCAGGCCCCCCTCTGATCCTGAGCAAAATAAGCCGGTAGAAGATAGATGGGTGTATTTTATTATTTAGAAGTTTGCTTTGAATAACCTTCATGATCATTTCACTTAAAGTCAACTTATTTCTACTGAACCTCTATTTTTGTGTTAACTTCTGGGTTCCTATATTATTCACCAGTCCATAGATTTCATCTGGAATATTCTATAATTCATCTATGAAGTAAATAGCTAAGCAAAACAAAATCAAACAGATGTCATGCTAATGTTTATGAACAGAAGCTCTACAGTGGTGGTATTTAACCAGCTAGTATGGGATCTCAGGAGGTTGTAGACTCCTTTGTTACTAAAACACAACCTTCAGAGCCTCCTGGCTGTCAGATCAGGGCCTGGGAAACAGACCCAGGTGTTACTGAATCACAAAGAGGGCCACTGAACCACTTCTGTACAGTACTCACCGCATTTACAAGCAAGCGGGGGCATCGACAAGTCCGGCTAAGCGGCTAATCCCACGGTTTGGCGGAAGTTCGAAGGCAAAAATCGAAGATGATGTCATAAACCAGGAAAAGATTTAGGATTCGCTTCTTCGGTCGTTTGAGTCAACTTCATCGAATCGTTTAAAATCAGTCGGCTCGGAAAAACAATAAACTAGATTCTATTTTGTGTAATGCCCCTGGCAAAGGCCCGTTGGATCTTTATTTATTCATTTTCTTTACACAAAAGGGTAAGTGAGCACTTGGGGGCAGGGCCTTGGAGTGAGAATATTTTATTAATTTATTATCCGAATGATCTTGCAGCATTAATATTAATAGAACCAAATTGGATTTCATTTAGAAGGTGAAATAAGTATGTGCGGTATTAAAAGTGAGAGGGGGAAATGTCATTAGTACTTAAAATAGCTCGGCCTAGACACGGAGGCTCCTCACCTATCTGCTTTATTTCATTCTTTAGAATTTTTTAACCTGAGTTTTCTTTTGTGGAACCAAAACTTCCACCTTATAGAAACTTAGCTGAAATTAAGTCCAAAAGAATGAGTACCCTCCTTACCCCATCCCTAAAAAAGGGGGCAGTAGGGGGGTAAGAGTTTGATATCTTTTGAGTTTCATTCTGTGTATCTCTTTGATATTCAGTCATTTTGTTCCCGGCATGTGTTTTTTTTTTGGAATTTCTATTTCCTATTATTAGAAAATGAATATGTTCTTATGTTAATCATTTAAAAACTCGCTTTAAATAAACTTACTTTTCTGTCCATTAACTTTCTGATTGCTGTCATGATCTGGATTGCCTGGAGTAGACCTTGGATAGGGTGCCGGTCCATTAAAAGGTACCACACAGCACACAATTTGGAGACATTGTCCTTAGACTCCAGGATGTAAGCGACATGGCAGAGGGAGAACATGCAACCCCCCCTCCCCCCACACACACAGACATAGCAGATGTGGGATTTGAACTCTCAACCACAGAAATGTGAGGAGACAGTGCTACTCACTGATCCAGACCAAAAAATCCAGCCATTTTTATTGCCGATGCAGGCTGGCTATTTATTGTATAGTGGGGCAAGAAAGACCCCTGACAAACATACTGTGGCTGGATAGAAATAGACAGTGACAGAATTTACTAGATAGCATCAGCAAAAGCCGGTCTGGCAGATTTGAGGCCATCAGACCATCTTCAGGCACCGATCAGTGTGATGGCTGACATCTGCCGACGATGTTAACTTCAGCCCTGAAAGGGTGCTGTGAACTCTGATCAGAGATACAGACCCAGAAATAGAAATCCATTCTGCTGCCATGTGGAGATCATCAGTGTCCCGGGCCCCTGAGGGCCTCCCCTGTTCTGAAGGTTTTGCATGAATGCTCCGGTGATGTGACTTTACCTGACCGCAGAACCTAAAACGAATTATCAGAAATCTCCTAAACTGGGGATTCCTGACTAGGTGTTACACATTACAGTAAAACTGTTTAAAGTACATATATTTGCATTAACAGAGAGAAAAAAAAAATCAGAGGCTGATCTGAATGTCCCTGTTGGCAGAACCCAGTGTTTAATCTCTGAACAAGGTGGTACCATTTCCGTTTCAAACAATGAGGAGCTTTTAACATGCCTGTCACCTGCTAGCTGACATCCAGAAAAATTAAAATTAAAATGCTCACATTGGATTTTTTTTGGTCCCCCAGACACTGCATTTGAGAAATCTCAGAGTCCTTTCCACATGTAATGTTACTCTTAAGGTTGCTGAGTCGCATGTTTTCTAATTGGATGTCCCTCACTGCTTTGCCGGGCCACACAACTTAAGCCGTGCCTCATTAGAAGAAAGTTCATTAAAATGTAAGTTTTTCAGTGATCAATTATATCGGACAACAATCTTACCCAAATCCCAATGTGGCCCAGAGACAGAAGCACATGCAATAAACATGCTGACTACTTCCTAATTTTTGAAACAAGGCATTAAAAATAAAATTCTCAATTTTTCATAATATTTGGTTTTGCTGCCCTGCCCCTTGGCTTTTCTCTTGCTTAGAAATATCAGCGTTTGAGCATGTATCTTTAAATTATTGATCCCAAGACTGCTTCATCAAAACGCCCTGTACTACACGGTCCTGGCATTTTCTAACACTGAATTTACCGAGAAGTGACACTAATGTGTTTGCGTCATCCGCACTTGTTTACAAATAGAGGTGAGTCAGGCTTCCGGCTTTAAATCCAAAACGTCCACATGCTGCCTGAAAGCATTGATGAGAAGGGGGGCCGAGTTAAAAAATGTATGACGAACACTGCTTTTTTTTTGCTCTCTGTTGAGAAAGAACAGAAGACTTTTTCGCTACCCAGGGAAAACAGAGTTCAAATAGTTTGAAACTGCAGGAGCACATCTAAGAGGGATGTTCACAGTTCAAGCCTACAAGGCAATTCCTCGCTCTGTCTCAGGTGAGAGCGCTCAGAAAGAAATGAATCGGAGGACCCAATTTGCCGAGTTTTGTACAATAGACATGCTTTCTTAAAGTCATGAGCTCAGTGATCTACACAATACAGATGAGCCAGGCCTGCAAGTAATACTCAAGAATGACTACTGTACATATCCCCTTTCCCACCTTGCATACTTAACAAAAGGTTGATATTCCTGCTTGGTTTTTACACAGTATTTACAAAATGTATGTCCACTTACTGTATGTTCACCAAAACACACGTCAACGTTTGACAGAATTAAGGTAAGATCACACAGAATCTTAGGGTGGGCATTTGCCTTGGATCACTGTCTGTAGACGCCTCAAGAAGAACTGGGAGAATTGTCTGTGAGAGAGCCTTGCTGATATTTGTGATTTTGTTTAGCTGTTCGAGTACGTATCTCAGTTTAAAGAATATTAAAAATAATGATAAAGAATAATGTTAAGCAGCTTCGTTCACGTTGTGTGTTAGGTGCCAGGAATTTTTCAGCAGACTTTTTTGCAGATTAACGCAACATTTTCACACATATTGATTTCCCACTAAGTTTGAGAAGTAAGGCAATGCTTGCATTTTTTAAACTAAATTTTCTCAGCTAATCCTAACCCTTGCCCACTGGGTACATGTACCGGTACCAGGGACCAAAATACCCAAATATATCTCGCTGCGACCTGCAGGAAGGCACGGTTGGATGTCTGACCCAGCTCACATCCAACCTGGCCTACCATACATCACCTCACAAGCCTGGCAATCATGTTGTTCATTCAAGAAGCATAGACTTGCAGTCTATATGGTCATCAGCTGTGATGTAACAATGGAAGTTTTATATAACTCTAATAATATAACTTGCCTCTGTGAAGTTGGAAACCCATATGAAGCATGCCAGACTGTCATCACAGAAGGCACAATAATATTTGATGACAGACAAAGTCTTTAAGTTATCTAGTGTTGTAAACTTCATGGAGGCTACATTATCAGCAAGAAGATTTTTACCAGTTTGGTAGCTAGTAGGCTAGACAGTTAGTTAACTGATGGAAATGTATAACTAGCAGCAAAATAGCCACATACTACCACACGTTTCCCATTGGTGTATGTAGCAGGAACACTGACAACAGAATAACAAATAGCTCTACAGGGAGAGCCTTCTCAAAATTTAAGTTACGGGGTCCAAGCGCTGTGCACGTGTTCTCCCTCTGTTTTGTGGGTTTTATCTGGGTATTCTGCCCACTATCTACAACTCAAAGACCTGATATTTAACTGCTCTGATGACTTTAAATTGCCCTTCTTAATTCTGCATGTAAATGTGTGTATCTCTGTGGCTTCTGGCTGCCCTGACATGGTCTGACATCCTGTTCAGGCAGCACCTGTCTCGCACCCAATTTTCCCCGTGATAAACTATGCATTACTCCTTCCATAATTAGATGCAGAGGCGTTGAATGTAAAGGACAGAGAATTGTGGGTAATCGTGGAGCAAGAACCGGAAGTCCATCTATCATTTTCCATCTTCATTTTCCTGTAGATCTATAGTCCACACTATCTAATCTACATTTTATTTATGTAGCAGATGGTTTTATCCAAAGTGATACACAATTAAGAAGGGCAGGGTATGCCAGCCCCTGCAGCAATCGGAGGTTAAGAGTCTTACTCAAGGGCCCAATGGTGAAATGACCCTCTAATTATGGGATTTAAAACAACAACCTTCCAGTCACTGCCAGTGTCCTAAACTGCCGAGCCATACACCATTTGCTCAACAATCTACTTTACAGCATCTCAAAAAGATCCAGATGAACACCATCCGTATCTGAAACAATGTCTCTGTTGGTTAGGCACCTTCAGACCATAGGCTCCTCCACTGGTAGACAGGCTAAAGATTTTAAAATATACTTGTACAGGTGTTTTGGGCACTTTGGAAGATATGGCAATGTCAGCTTCCAGGCATAACTTGGATATTTGATCAAAGACGTTCTCTAATCACACACGAGACAGCAGAAATACCACCCAAGGGAGATTCTGGTACTCTTTTTTTTTAAATCAAATATAGCTTGTGAGTGATTTATAAGGTTCTTAAACATTTCATTATATGTATAATGTGAGGTTCTAAAAACTTTTCCTATCTGCCATGAGGCAAATGGGTCCATTTATATTGCAATTTCATTCAATAAACACTCATCAGAATACTTTTGTTTCATATTTCCCTCACACCAGGTGTAACGGTATTCCGAATTTCATGGAGTCCTGAAAATCTTGAGCTCCAGACATTGATTTCTATGGTTTTGGAATGCCAAAACGCTGGCAGTTCACCCAGGGCTGAAGATGGATCTTTGAACATCCACCTCAGAAAAAACCCTATCACCATCACAAATTATATTATGTACTTAGCATTGAGCCAGACTGAAACATGCTCCTTGTGTGCTGAATAGTGCTGCAGGCAGTGTGGGTTGCAGTGAATACTGTGGATTTTCCTGTAGGCCCATCTTTCAGAGGGAAAAAAAGAAAATGATTCTTGCACAGACATCTTTGGTGCATTTCTGTGACTAAATCTGAATAATGTCTAGTGTGTGTGTGTGTGTGTGTGTGTGTGTGTGTGTGTGTTGTGTGTTTCAGAAATGACAGAGATTATATATATATATACACACACACACACACACACATACATACACACATATATACACACACACACACACATACAGTACCGTGCGAAAGTCTTAGGCAGTCATACAAAATGATGTTTACATGTTGGTGTAAAACTTTGGCATTATGTTTGTCAAAATGTCTTAGTTAAACTATTTCAAAACCCCTCCTTATATCACCCCAGTATCTTCTGCAACCGTCCAATACACCCATGTATTCGTTATATGTAAATTTTTATTGCGTTACTCTTAATAAGCATATATTCTGAGGTTAAATTCCATTTTTTGTTCTGGGCAAATATATACCTACTACCCAGATAAATATTCTTAAATATTTCCTATACTGCTTAAGACTTCTTCACAGTACTGTGTGTGTCTTTGTATATCTGTCATTTCTAAATTCACTTTTAAGCTCTTATAGCCTTCAGAATTTCATATTTTTGAATTATCCATTTCAAACCTGGGATATGGTGACATGTATAAAATATTTTAAATAGAGCGACAAACTAATGATACTTTAAGCGTATTAGCCTTATTTATCTATTTTCATATCAAGGCTGAATTTTTAACACAAATACATAAAACCTTGGTTAGATTTATTCTTGCTACAGTAGCAGCTGTCATTTGTTCATTTGCCTGAGCAACAGATGTGATCCAGCTGTTTAAAACAATAGCTGCAATTAGGATATGATGGTGCAACGTGTGGCTACATTTTAAATGCAAAAGTGATTGAAAATTTGAACGCAAATACAGGAAAATTACTCCGCTTAGTACATTGAATTTCCACCCGAACATTCTACACTGTCTCTGCCTCCTGCTTTACATCGTTCAGAAACAATCTAATACATTTACTGAGATGATAATCAGAACAAATTCAATTTCTCACCGAACTATAATGCAATTGAAAGAGAGGCTAAACATTTCAGCAAAATTTGTAATACATCCATTCCATCTCGCCCAATAGCAGACGACTGACATCAAAAAAAGAAACGAATGCCTTTCCTCATAAGGCTTCTGTATTCAAAAAAATGTATAGTCGTTATATTCAACATGTAGTTTTCATATTTAAAACAGCTTTGTAAATAATCGTGACTGTAAAACATCTTGTATAAACAGCTTCTGCTGGGGATGAATTTTCTTTTATTTTGATAACTCCCTCTGCTTATCATCTCACAAAATCATTCTCCAAACTTAGTGTCAGTTTTAAAACAGTTTTTATGACTAATTGCGGGGGAAAAAAAAAAAACCTATGTGAATGTTGAAGGAATGGATCAGTGATAAATGAACTGAAACAGATGGCTTGTCTTGCTGAAAATGAAAAAGTTGCATTTATCTTTGATCGTGCAGTGGTAATATTCAATGCAAACAGCGTCAGATTATATGACAGCTCCAAAGTATACTGACTGTCAACGAAACGGACTGGCAAACAGTTTGCTGAGAATGTGTCGTTCCTGATGCTTTGTGCTCTGATTTCTGTCCTGTGGGAAACTAAAGTCACATTCTGAAGAAAGATTAAACTACAGCAAACATCGTTTTGTGTATTTTAAGGTGTGTGTGTTTTTTTTTTGTTTAATTGTAGGCATACTTTTATCATCCTTGCACATGCCCAGCACTGTTCTATGGCTTATACCTTTTTAAAATATATTATTTGCAAAGGGGTGCAGGGCACATTTTGCTGCTATAAAATTAATTCCCATTTTGAGGTATTGTCAGGATTGAGAATTGTTCTGACCCTTACTTGATCTCATCAGTTGAAATGAAGTTGTTCACTGAACTGGAGAAGACAAAGCTTTAGTTCCAAGAAATTAATCAACTCCATCCACTCCTGCACAAGGCCTGGGACGGGAACCCATCAGCTTGACCCTGTGAGGCTTTGAGGTCCCTCTGCAAATGAAAGGCATCATTCCTGATGGATAATATACTAAATTATAGGCTCTTAAATGAGATTTTTCATGTTACGTGTATTTCCTGATTAGTGTGCCATGTTCCATAAACCGCGCTGTAGATTCCTGGACTGTACTCGGTGTTGCGGTTTCTCTGTAGCAGTACACACACAGCAAACAATGAAGATCTTACTGTCACATACACTCTCTTAAAAACGCAGTGTCAACATTATTATTGATTTATTCAAAAAATATTTTCTACCTGGGGCAAGCAAGTCCCAGAATGGAGCAAGACTAAATTTCAACAGATACTCCAAACTGCTTCACATTTCTTTATGCACCTTTTTGATATTTAGGCTTCTGATATCTGAGAGGAATATTAAAACCATACTGATCAAGAGGTCAGCCCAAATACTAGAACTCTCAGAACACCAGATTCAAACAGGTGACCGTCACCAAACCCAAAAATGATCTGTTTCCCGGAGTGAGCTTACAAAGACTGACGATTGATATCTGGTGTATGTGATTGCAGAATGGAACAATTTGGAAGGTGGGTGTGGCCAGGGAGGACAACCCTGCCTGTGGCAGGTAATCTGTGGACCGGATTATGAACCTGCAATGCATGCAATGTCAATAAGTATGTGAGACACCAGATCATAACACTTTCTATGACTGCCATGTCTATAAGAATCTATGAACACACTCATAACACATTATAAGCATATATCTAAATAGATAGATAGATAGATAGATAGATAGATAGAATTATAAACATGGCAATAGTTATAAAAATGCTTTATGAAGCTTTCATCTATAATGCACTATAGATACCTTCATAACACAGTAGAAAGCATCCTTAATTCTTATACCGGCCATTATAATGCATTAGGAAGGTACACTGTATTGAACTGACATGAGTACACATGAACTTTAATGACATCCCAATCTTAATACAGAGGCTTTAATATGGAGTTTTCCCACCCTTTGCAGCTATAATAGCTTCAGCTCTTCTGGGAAGGCTTTCCACAAGGTTTAGGAGTGTGGTTATGGGAATTCTTGGCCATTCCAGGAGATCATTTGTGAGGTCAGGCACTGATGTTGGAAGAGAAGGCCTGGCTCGCATTCTCCGCTCTAATTCATCCCAAAGGTGTTCTATCGGCTTGAGGTCAGAGCTCTGTGCAGGCCAGTCAAGTTCGTCCACACCAAACTCACTCATCTATGTCTTTATAGACCTTGCTTTGTGCACTGGTGCGCAGTCATGTTGGAACAGGAAGGGGCTATCCCCAAACTGTTCCCACAAAGTTGGGAGCATGAAATTGCCCAAAATGGCTTCATATGCTGAGACATTAAGAGTTCCTTTCACTGGAACTAAGGGGCCAAGCCCAACCCCTGAAAAACAACCCCACATCATAATCCCCCTTCCACCAAACTCTACACTTGGCACAATGCAGTAAGGCAAGTACTGTTCTCCTGGCAACCACCAAACTCAGACTCGTCCATAGGATTGCCAGACAGAAGCGTGATTCATCACTCCAGAGAACACATCTCCACTGCTCAAGAGTCCAGTGTGCTTTACACCACTACATCTGACGCTTTGTGTCGCACTTGGTGATGTAATGCTTGGATGCAGCTGATAGGCCATGGAAACCCATTCCATGAAGCTCTCTACGCACTGTTCTTGAGCTAATCTGAAGGCCACATGAAGTTTGGAGGTCTGTAGCTATTGATTCTGCAGGAAGTTGCCGACTTCTACACACTGTGCGCCTCAGTATGCGCTGTCCCCAATCTGTGATTTTATGCGGCCTAGCACATAAAGGTTGCTGTTGTTCCCAATTGCTTCCACTTTGTTATAATATCATTAACAGCTGACCGTGGAATATTTAGTAGTGAGGAAATTTCACGAATGGACTTATTGCACAGGCGGCATCCTATAACGGTACCATGCTTGAATTCACTGAGCTCCAGAGAGCGACCCATTCTTTCACAAATGTTTGTAGAAGTCCTTCATTTTATACACCTGTAGCCATGGAAGTGATTGGAACACCTGAATTCAATGATTTGGAGGGGTGTCCCAATACTTTTGGCAATATAGTGTATCTATGGTGCATTATAGATGATAACTTTAAGTAAAGTGTTACCCACAACATTTATGCAAAAATGGGGGAAATATACCAGACTCAAAACAGATTTATGGTATGCCACAATAAATGATAAGGTGTTATGGAAACAGCACTAACTTTTGGGCTAGAAATCATTGGTATTATGCAAAATCTATTATTTGCTGAAGTCCCTTAGTCATACATGAATCAGGTACCTTTTTAATCATGTTGTTAAACAGGCATTAGAATCCTGAATATAAGTAAGTCTGCTGTTCGGTAAAAGAGTTCATAACAATACAGAAAATTCCCCTGTATAAACTCTCCAGTGTTAAGAAGCTTTGGTGCAATTTTAGTTTTAAGGATTCTTGGTACAACAGCCAGCGTCTTGTAAAATAAATAAAATACAAAGTGTGGAAGAGATCAGTGACATATGCTGATGCAAAAAAAATATATGTAATTGTTTTTGTTTTTAAAGCTCACAGATGTGCAGTGTGGGGAGGCAGGTATCAAACTGATATACTATAGTTTAGGCCTGGCGAAAGTTCTTGCACCTGCATTCTGTACCAGTTGGAGAGACGTCAGAGAGGCACTCGAACCGGCAGATAGTGGAGCTTTACCATAATCTAATCTTGTAGTAATGAAAGCATGAACCCACTTTTCAGCATTACACAGAGAGTGCATTTTTCTGACATTGCCTGTATTCTGCTAGAAAAACACTCCATATATCCAATGTGACAGTAAGATGTTTCTGGGCAATTGTAACACTGAGATCTTTTACTGTAGTATCAGCAGTAACATAGAAGGCTCGGCTTAAAGATGGGGCATGTATATCTAAATGACTTATGGCGTACTAATATCATAGCTGTCTGGTCTGAGTTCAACAAAAAAATGAAATACTGTGGAGAATGTCTCTTATACAAGCATCCGGAGGGTTGTAATATTTCACAAGGCTTGAGAGAGAAACTTGGACTTGTACATTATTGGCATGCCGTGGTAATTAACACCATACTTGTTAACAATACCCATAAGGTTTTGTGGGTCCAACACAGAACCCTGTGCCAGGCCTTAACATTATTATAAAGAGTACTTTGGATACTATTCATTTACCGTAACAAGTCTGTAAAAACTCTGACAGTGGTACCTTTTTGTTGAGACCGACACAATTTTCTTGTCTATTCAAGAAAATATGGTCATACTATATAGTGTCAATGCATTGAAAAAAACCTCAAGAACGAAGATGTTGTCACTTTCCAAAAAAAATTTCTATTTACAGTAGTACATCGCCAAGGCCTGTTTCAGTGGCATGGCGTCTTCGCCCAGATGTTGTCAGGCAGCATGCCTGAGTTTTTTTGAAAAGTGAATAAAATAACAGCTTGAAGCAGAGCGGTGAATTCTATGAAGACATGATAATCGATTAAATATCAAACATACTTTTCCCTAAACATAGAGCCACTTGTGCAAAATTATTTTCTCATTTCCATTCCTGTTGTAGCTGTCTAGTGCAATGTTGGGGAATCCAAGATTCCTTAGTTCTTCGAAATATCACACAATATTGGGTACATTTTTACCAAAGAACCAGTTTGAAATGGTTGAAATAATCATACAGCAATATATTTTGGCTAAAAGTCTTCCACAGTTAAATTAAAAATTGGTGTGCTCCAGAACTAACAGAGTACTGGATGCTTATTCTTTAGGCAAAACTGAAACTTATAGATTTATATTTTTAAATAATATATTTGAATACACATATACATAAGATTTATACAATTTTGATATAGATGTTGGTGTACATAGTGGATGTATGACGTAATTTATCACAAAACAAATGCTCCCTTGCTGTCTGTCATTCTGGTGTCACATAAATTTAATGTTGCTAGCATTACTGAAGGACAATAAAAGTATTATTTTTCCTTCTGTATTTATTATCCTATTCATTTCTCTATATGTATGTGCATGTCCCTGTATTGACACAGGCTGGTTCAAGTCAAGAGAATCATTGTTTTTTTTCGATAATTAAACACCTTTAAACCCTTTTAATTAATTAAATAAAAACCAACCCATAATGACAAAAAGAATGACTTTTATGTGATTGCCTGTGAAACTTTCACATATTTTAAAGTCAAATCCATAGACAAATATCTGGGTATTTCACAGTGCCTTAGCAGCTATCGTTTGGCAGCTTGAGACAGCTAAGTTAATGTCATTATCTCTGGCTGTAGTACAGCCTTAGGTTCATCACACTAGAAGCCTTACATTGTTTAACTACAAAGGCTAGTTGCTTTGTGAACTCCTTTATTCGGGCGTTCTGGATGCTCAGACTTGATGCTGCTTTTGTGAGAAGTTTGTAAATAAGAAGGGAATTTAAGAACCAGTTACTTTTGACGTCACATAACCTCGCCAATACCATTCACCAACAACTATCAAAACAAAGTTAAGATAGTAAACTGTCGTTTTTGTATCCCGGAGCATTAGAGTTTGCAAGATCCAAGCCCAAGTACAGAAAATGGAGGGTTTCAACATCACTGCGTGACTGGATTTGGTTGAAATGGATGTCCACGCTTTTAGAACTTCCCAGCAATGTTTCCAGCTGGAAAGTCTTAATCTCACAGCTAAAAACTTTGAATTCCAAAGCTTTTGTTTCAGTTCCTTCTCAGGATCTGAGATTATATGATCTCATATACTTTACTCAGTTGATTACAGGCTGCGGTTGGGAACATACCAAGTTACTTCAAGTACACTACTGAAACACTTTGCAATAGGCAGTTTTTGGCATATAGTTGAAATGAAAGGATCACCCATCTGAAGATTTCTAAGGGCCGCTCTCCTTTATGCTCAAAGAGCCAGGTTTTTGTCATATTAACCACCTTCTCTCTACCGAATATTAGTCCCACATTTTACCTGCTTCCCTCTTGAAAAGACAGTACTTAAGAACCTGTTGAGAAAACAATACTGTGTTCTTACACTGAAGTGTTTGAACCAGAGATCTATTCATTACAGACAGAGTAACTTAATTATTACACTAACAGAACAATTTAAGCAGAAAATAGTTTTATACACTGGAGTTTATTAACCATATCACTGCAGTAAGTGTCTCATTTGCATCCTCTCTTTTTTGTGTTTTAGTTTTAATAAAGCTCCATTATGTAGAACTATCTATAATTACCTAAAAGTGCTTTTCTATTCTGAAGAACAAAAGTAACTCAAAGGGAGCGTAAATATATAAAAAGGCACATCTGCTTGTGTCGCTGTTTTTGTTTCCCTACTGCTTCAGTATACGGAGTATTTTAAGACTCCATGTACTGCCAAATCTGTTTCACTGTGTGTCACACACACCATTGTTGAAGTACTTACAAAGACTGCAGATTATGTCTCCCTCACTGGGCATTACAGTGTTTTCAGTCTGCTTTATGCATTATTCATGCTGAAAATTAATTGTCAGAGTTGGGGGGGGGGGGGGGGGGGGAACACAACATGTATTTTGTCCTAGGCAACAGCTTTCTTACCTAAGAAATAATTTACTGTTTCTCTTCCCCAAAGACCCTGTGTTGACCTTCCAGAATGTCTGACTGCTGCCTTTAAGATTTAACAGAAAAAGCCCACTAAGGACTGTTAGAACTTACTCATTTTATCTGAACTGTCATATTTTCTTAGAATAGTATTTTATTTGAAGATTCGTCACAGGAAAGTGTACATCTGCCCATGGTGAAATAAGAGTAATTAATCCATTCATTGTACTGACATATAAGGTTATTCTCTTTTAAGCAAAAAAAAAAAACAGTCGATTCATTGACCTTGGTATAATGTTGAGCTTCCTTGACTTTGTCCTAAATGTAGTACATGAACAGCACAAAAAGTCCAAAATCCATAAAATCTATGGTGTTTTTGTCTTCAGTTTGCATATTTTATGGCTATATATTTTTAACCTAATAAATATTTATAGAAAACAGCTGTGTGTAGGCTGGTGAGATATTACGTTTGCCTTCGACTGTGTTTAATACCAGAAACATTAACATTTGATAGCCTATTAAGACTGAGGTTAGAATGGTTGGTCTTCGTAATTCCTCATTTGATGGCGAGGCTTACAGCAATTAAGATGTTTAAATTAAATATTTAACAATAAGCAGTCATATTAGTGGGAAACTGGAGAGCGGAGTTGAGGTGAATGTGACTGCATTTGAATGTCGGTGGCTCTCGTCTTGAAGTCTCCCAGGGATTCGGGATGTGAAGTGCTGATCGTCGTGTCGCACTGATAAGCAAAATATTTCCAGACCGTAAAGAATTCCGTGGTGTGTGAGAGGGATAAAGCGCAATCTGCAGCCGCACACTGAACTTGACTGCTCGTATTTGCATTGGAAATCGGGTGGAGGTTATGCAAAGCTCTCCATTACAGTCTCATGTATGTGAAAGGTCTTCCCCCTTCATTTGAATATGGCCTCTTGTGCATGTGAAAAAATCACATTAAAAGAGAGACATTTCACTTCATGAGAACGTATCTTTTTAAAATAGAGAGTCTTCCAGGGCACAAGCTATAAATGTGATATAAAGGATCATATATATACATACACACACACACACACACACACACACACATTTACTGTAATTGCAGGTTTGCACGATTATTCTTACTTATTTTATTGC
>JAAGVU020000129.1:4200080-4212054 GCA_011763525.2 Mormyrus iriodes
GCTATTTTTTGCTTGGTTGAATTTTCTGCTTTCTTTTAGACCTGGTGCTAAGAATCACAAGCCTGATGCGTTGTCTCATCAGTTCGGAGAGGAGGAGAGTCGGGAGGACCCGAGCGCTACTTTGCCTTCTCGCTGTTTCGTCGCCGCAATCTCCTGGGGTATTGAGGAGGCGGTCCATGTGGTCCAGCGTTTTGTCCATCCTCCAGCAGGGATCCCCCCTAATTGGCTCTTTGCCCCAGACATTCTGCGCTCTTGGACTATCCAGTGGGGTCATTCCTTTCTTTAAGACTGTCACCCCGGGGTCCAGAGGACCAAAGCTCTTCTGGAATAACAGTTCTGGTGGCCTTCCATGAATCTAGATATCCGGGATTACATTGCATCCTGTACCATCTGTGCTCAGAATAAGACTGCTTCGCGAGTCCCTGCTGGCCTGGGCCACCCCTTACCAATTTCCCATCAACACTGGTATCATATCTCCTTAGATTTTGTTACGGTTCTCCCCGCATCCAACGGGTTCACATGGGGTTCTTACAATTGTGGATAATTTCTCTAAGTCAGTCCACTTTATCCCCATACCCAAACTTCCTTCGGCTAAGGAGACAGCCCAGCTGCTGGTTGACAATGTTTTCAGGCTTCATGGTCTCCCAGTTGACATAATGTCTGACAGGGGCCCCCAATTTGTGTCTCGGTTTTGGCGGGAGTTTTGTAGTTTAATTGACACCTCTGCAAGTCTGTCCTCAGGTTTTCTTCCCCAGTCCAGTAGGCAAACTAAATGGGCCAACCAAGACCTGGAACAGATGTTGCACTGCCTGGCGTCCCACTCCCCGAGTTCCTGGAGCACCTACTTGTCCTGGGCTGATTAGTAATAATTCTTTACCCATGTCTACGACAGGATTGTCTCCTTATCAATCTTGTATGAGCTACCAACCCCCACTGTTTCTTGTCCTTAAGAAAGAGGTCATGTGACGTCAGTTAACCATTTCCTGCAACGCTGTCATCACAGCTGGAACCATGCCTATGCTTCATTGTTATAGAACCAGGCCTGAATGGAGTACTACACCAACAGCCTGCCTATATATGGAGGTCTGGGTCACCTGCTTGTCGCGAGATCTTCATGGTGTCACCTGAGTTTGAACATTTCCTTCTGAGTCTGCTTCTCTGTGTACCAACATCTGTTTCATTCCTTAGACCCCAAAATCTGCCCCTCAAAGCCTGATGCTGATGGCACGACCCTTGCCCGTTCCCAGGATTCTGATTGCCGTCTCCGCCCACCTACTGTATGACTGACGCCGATTGCCTGACCTTTGCCCGATTACCCGACTACGATCATTGCCTCAGCCCTCCACTGTCTGACACCGATCGCCTGACTCCCACAACAGTGTCCGCCACACCACCTGGCCTTCTTGTCAATCGGCTTGACAATCGTCAATTCTCCCATCTGGGATTTACACCGCTGTGTTGCCATCCAGAATAAAGATCATCCCTCTGGCAATGATCTGCATCCGGTCTTGGTATTCCTGTCAGGTGCTTTGTGACTTTTGTGTGTGAAAAGCGCTTTATAAATAAAGTTTTACTTACTTACTTATCATTATTGATCTGATCTACCTACAAATTTTACTTATAGACAGACTTAGGGAATGGATATCATTCGTAACATGAAGACTGCCTGTAATTGGTCATCTAATGCGAGGTCATGGAAAGACTGTACTCCACCTCAAGATGAACCTGGGATAGGATACCTAAGTATCACAGGCTGCTGTGCCAGAACAGGAATCAAACCAAGCTGTGATTTGTGAAGCCTCTGTACCACCGTTAAAGGTGGCATTAACCAAAGAATTGTAAAGCCCACACACTGTATCAGAGGGAAATAATAAACATAGCAGATGTAGATTTACATGTAAGGAGCTTTTATAAGGGTGTCAGTCTTGCATGCATTTAGTATTTCCACCGATGCAGGTGGCTATTGGTTAAAAATAATATCAAATATATTTATAGATATATTTGAATATAGATATAGAATAAAAACTGAGAGAGATGCGAAAGCCAAGGGATGTGTCATATAGAGAAAAATAACAGGGGACTCAGAATAGAGCCCTGGGGCACTGCTTGGGAAAGACAAGAAGGATCTGAGAAGGAATGCTGCCAGTGGACATTCTATAATCTGTGAAGGAGGAAACAATCGAATTGAGGGCAGCACCATCCATCTGTAGGCCCATAGTCACACTGTCCACATGTGAGATTGTGTCCTAATGAAGATGATATGTCAAATATGGCATAATGAGCACCGACAGTTGTATGAAGCATCATGTTTTTCAAGCATATAGCCTTAAGGACATCTCAATGTCTTATATGCTTGGTATTTATGTGCAAGATAGGAAAGATGTTTCTCAACTTATATATTAGTTTTGTTCACATTAAGGTGAGCAACTTATGTTCCTTCTCAGCTGCCTGCATTTAATATATCATGATTGTTCAATATTTTTTGATTTGCTTTTGTAATATGTGTGTCTAACACGTAAATTATGTCTATTAAAAGGTAATCAAAAAAGGAGATGCACAGGAACGATTAATCCTAGATTTTGTCTTTCCTCACACTCAAATGCACACACATGCAATATCAGCCATATACACTGAAGTACCAGTGATAGGCAGAATCAAGTTTAACCTGATTATTTCCTTTGTTCACATAGTGTGCTTTGTATCTGTGTGTGTGTGTGTGTGTGTGTGTGTGTGCTTAGAGGTGTTTTGGAAGGGGTCGGATTTTGTTTTCATATGCAAATTATATCTGGTAAGAACAGGAGGATTACCTTATGTGTTTTATTAATCATAATATGTTTAATTAATAACAACGGCTCATGTAGGAAGGCTGGTGATATTTGTTGTTTTATTTTAATTTAATAACAAGATGCTAGCAACTCATGACATTTTTATGTATTCTTGGCAAAATGTTCCGCGATGGAGCAGATGGGAAGGTAAAAACAGCAAAAGAAGATCCCAGGAGATTAAATAACTAAGAAATGTTTTAAATATAAAAATAAAAATGTAAAGGAAAATTAGTGTAGCTTGGCTTACAACAGACGCCCTCTGCATATGGGCTTCAAACAGAACAAGACATGAGCAATCTAAAAATCATCATAGTAACAAAATACTTTATGATACAGTATGATTAATATTTTGCGCATGATTCAGAAATTCCATTCTGTTATTATTCTTGGTATATTTAAACATTTGGTATACAAAATGTAAAAAAGACGGGATTTGTTACACAGTTACAGGATCAGGATATGAAAAAGGCTGTTTGTTTCTTTTTCAGCAGATATGGAGATGCACCAATATAATGTTTTGACATTGTCTGGACACGGTTGTAGATTTACATGGACACAACTGTGTAACTTTATGCTCTGGGCAAAGGCTAAGAAGCTCGTAGCGGAAGACTTTGTAACATCTTATATAAATACATCATTAGAGGTCACTTACGAAGCAATACATTTATTTATTTAACAATGTATTTATTTATTAACAACTATTTTCCAGAATGTAGCATTAAAAAAAAAATACATCCGGTGTGTAACACCATTCCCTTGCATTTTCAAAAAGTGATTTAAAGCTGATTTTTTAATGGCAGAGAATTGCATAAAACTGTGTGAAATTGTGCAGATAATAAGTTAAATCTCTCAACATGAAAAGATAATTGCTCTAAAAATTAGCTGTACCTGGGGTTTATTCATTTGGTCATGGCTAGTTTCTTATATAGTGATGATATGATATTAGAGCTAATTAAATCAGGTCAGAGTTGCTGAAGGTCGGACATTAATGCTCAGGATCATTGAAATGGTAATTATAAACAGATCAGAAAGTTATGGTCCTTTATTGAGGCTTATTGGATAATTACTATGAGTGTGTATGGTTTACAGTAATAAAGGATTATTGACTACAAAGAGTATGTCTCAACTGCAGATGACTTGGTACTTAGAGAAAATAAGCTCTGCAGCCTTTACAGGAGCAGCGTAGCTGCGGGGGTGTGGTCACAGGGAAGCAGGATTCTCACCCTCATTTTGGGGTATTCATTCAGTTCATTTAGTAATTGAGAAGGTTCTGTTGCTCCCTTTGCCTCATTTGGACATTGTTTTAGATGAAAGCATCTGCCAAATACAAATGTAATGTCTGTTTCATAACCTTTCATTGATTTGTGCGTTTTTAAAGGCATGTCGAGAACTCACAAGGCAGTGAAGTACATGGTGAAGTATATCTTGTGCAAACCATTTCATCTGGCATGAAAACAAATGTTTTTTAGCTGTCCCACACTGAATTTTGAAAGGCATTCTTGCAGCTTTTTTAATACTGAGATGTACTGGGATGATTTTGACTTCGAGAAACGTGATAAAACAATATATATATATATCAATTTGGTTTATGATCTTCCCTGTTTAATTCCATACACCTAACAGTAGTAAGATTAGAGATAAAGTTGAATGAATGGCTGAACATCTCACTCTTAAAATGTGGAAACAGATGAATTAACCATGAATTGCATTAGATACATTTAATGTGCACTAATCATATCATTAAATTACAAAATCGTACACGCATTAACAGAATGTTTAGCAATTTCAAATGCTTAAAAAAAGTGTATACATTTTTAATACCGTAGTTCGACAAACGTCAACAGGATGCCTCATGGCAGACACTCAGAACCGTAATGGACCGTATGGTGGTGTGCACTGCTCCCATGCTATTGTTTAATGAGGAGGAAAATCCAAAATCCAAATTTTGGACCGCACCCCAGCTTTGGAAGATAGGGGAGGGCTGATATAATGAGAAAATCTGTTTCCTCTGGGACTGGGTGTTTTCCCCTGTGCTGTTTTGTTTCTTATGGCAGGTTGTTGGGGTTTGGGCGAGGTCACCTCATAATTACTGAACAGTGAGCAATGGGCACACAAGCTTTATTTTATGGCAAATATGAAGCTGGCACTCAACTGAAATGCATAAACAAATCTGCCAAGAAGAGATTCGTTTTAGGGAAAATCATTCCCTCATTTGTTCCTTATGGTAACACCGACCCCTGAAATACCATCACTGGTTTAGTGCCTTGTGCCTGGCTAATACTATTTTTGCATCTATAATACTGACAAAAAGCTGACAGTTGACAAAAAAGCCTCCGGTGGCTTGTCACTCAGTGGCAGTAACTACAGCAACGCAATAAAAGATTCAATAATCTTCAAGGAACGAGCCAAAGTAACAAGAGAAGACCTACAGTACAACTGTAAACATTGATGGGCTGGATTCAATTCTGTAAATGCATATCGTTCAGAAAAGCGATGTTTATTACAATTAGCTAGCAATGAAGCACTGATCAATAATTAGGCCTCAAAACATGGTAACAGTATTTATGTTATATATATTTTACTGTATTTTGTACTTTTTAAGCACAACATACATATGTCGACAATAAGCAACACAATGAAAATGTAAAGCACAAGTCTGAGATCTTTGGCTTAACTTGGGGGCCAGCAGGGAACCGGCACAATCTGGTCATTGGACAGAGATGTGAGGACCCCATGTGGACCTTCTGGAATGGAGAAGGCGCTAATCCTGATTGTTGGATAATGATGTTGGACCGTGGTCCTAGGAAGCGAAAAGGCCTGCCAAGCACAGCCAGGGAAACCCTAAAGGAATTCCGACGAGGACTTGTCAAGAGACGGAAACTGGGAACGCGGGGTGCGGGAACAGCCTGTCAGCAAAGGGGAAGAGAGGGGCCATTTCCACAATTCCTTCAAAAAAAAATCATCACCTCTCAAAACGTCCTCTCCCGTGGAAGGAGCGTTAAATGGTTAGATACGTAGCTTCTTCGTTTCCTTGTTTTTTTGGGTTGAAATGAAATTTTGCAAATCCAAGGGTACTTTGGAAGAGGTATGTTGGTGTTGGGCATCGGTTATGAGATGGTTGTAAGAGGAAAGGCTTGGAACGGGGCCTGTGAGAGGGGAGGCCAAGGCCGACGTCGAAGAAGTGGACTGTGAGGCAGAGGCGGCTGAGTGGCTGAGGCATTGGCAGTAACCGCCTTCGTCAGACAAGGGGATGCATGTGCATGTGGGTAACCGCTGCGGCTACAGGATGTCACCCAGCAGCGGTACACCGATCGAGAGCAAGTGCCGATGCACGTAGGGATGAGGCAGAGCCGTTGGAGGAACCCGACTTACCTGTTCCGGTGAAGCAGTCGGATGGAGTCTACTTAACTTCACCTGTTGTGCAACTCGACGGAGACGTGACAGCAAGCTATCTGCAAGGGAGGAGGGAGGCAGGAAGACAACCCAGCAAGAAAACGAAAAAGAGCGAGAGACACTGCGTCACTCAGATAAGCAACAACCGGAGCCTCCTGTCCCGTGTGAATGTACGCTCGCGTGATTGACGTGCGACTGCAACTGTAGCCATAGCCAGCAAAAGCCCCACATTCCCACACACGCCAGTGCGGATACGAGAGAGCGGTCCTCAAACAAAAGCGGGCCGGCCCGAACATACCATCAGGGAGGATAGATGGAATAACAGAGAGGTAGAAGACAGAAAAGGAGAAGGCTATGCTGAATGGGTCAATTAGTAGAAGCTCACAGCTAGTGTTAGCAATGGGATGACACAGGGGTCCGAATTGTCAAAATGTAACAAGCGGTAATTGTTTCTGAATATTGCAGAGCACAGCAGCAATGAAGTTTTACACGCTGGATCATCAAAAACACCAAGCAGGCTAAATGCTGAACTGAAGATCATTTTATTGTTTTTCATTTGCTGAATAAGACATGAAATTGAAGGCGATATGAAATATTTCTTGATAACTAAGTATTCATTTCTAAAGGGTGTTTTATACTTCATTGAAGAGAATAACAATGCATTTTAATTTCATTTTATTTTTATATGCTTTTTTCGTATTAGTTACATACATCTGTTAACTTTGACTAAGTTAATGAAGGTCGCACAATATTTGAATGAGTATTCTGAGAAGAACTTGACTAAAACCTTTGCCTTTACATTTTGCTAAGCAGTTTAAAATAGCTCTTACATGAAAAGGTTAGTTGGGACATTGTCTTTGTACCCTTCAATAAGGTAATTAACCTTAATTGCTCCAGTAAACAACTGACTCCATAAATGGGAAATGTGTAAAATCTGAGTTTTCTAAGTCACCTTGAAGAATAAAATCACAATGTAAAAAAAAAAAAAGTAATGTTTCATTAACTTTGATATTTTTTTTCAGGAGATAATACCACATGAAATCTGTGTATTTTTCAGGAGTAGATTTAGTGTTTGCAAATGTTTTTATAGTGAATTTCTGCGTGAGTTCCGACTGTAAATCACTGACTGTGGGATTATTGTAGCGTTATTGTGGGTAAACTGAAGAGCATTAGAATGATTAAAGAAGATTTTCACCTAAGCTGTTAGGTTTATGCTGAAGTTGCAATGTGGAAAATTTTATTATAAAGTAGAAAATCCTGAACGTGATCCTTGTTAAATTATACTGGAATACAAAGCTAAACCCACATACAGAATGTATGAGTGTTTGAGTGTTGCAAGTTAAATAGCATTTTAGTGTTGAAAATCAAACATCAAAAATGGTAATTGTAAACGAAATATTATGATTTCAGGTGACTGTGAACAGTTGATATTTATTCAACAAAATATATTTGCTAATTAAGTATAATTATAAAGATGCAGGGGATGAGTGTTTTTAATTTTGGATATTTATTTAATATAATAATTCTAAGATGTGTGCCTGCTTTGCTTGAAGGCTTCATTTTATTCATCTCTCAATGCCTTCTGTTGATTCAGCCGCCAGAGTTTTAAAGTCTGCGATAAACATGGCTGTATTTAAACAGTGGTAAGCACCCTTTTCTGTTTGCTGAGAAGTCCGTCACAGCAGTCTGTTTTACTTTATTGATAAATATCAGCTGAATTAGATTTTCGTTTGATAGTTTTATGATTAAGCTACGTTCTTTTAAATTTAAAATGTGTAACTGCCAGTTGCAGTACCAGACATGAAAACTATATGATGGGATACAATTTTCAGCACAAACATTTTCCTGGGAAGAATTATTTCGTTTATTAAAACATGGTCTTCTTAAATTTTGTAGAAAGACTTACTTGATCCGGTGGTAAATAAGTAGCAATTGGAAAGAGCCTGAATACAATTCTGAGAAGTCTATGTTCAATAAAAGAGAAAAGAATTTTTTTGACTAATTGAAGAGCTGACATTACCAAGGGGTAGGACTGTCACGGTGTGTTGCTCCGTGACTTGGGAACAGTACGTATTACGCTGGAAGGCTTGGAAGAATAAGTGGTCACTGGCCCAAGTTCTTCTCCTGCCAATTTACTGATTCTTACTGGGGAGCTGAAAGGCACTGTGGAATGTGTTCAGCTCACGGCCAGTTCAAGCAGGGAAGGACGGAGAGATGTCTTAAGGGATTGGCTTTACTGATCACATCTCAGAAAACTACACTTACGTTTTCACAGGGCGGGTCCAGATCAGTCTCTATACAACGTTATTTACAAAAATACTGCATGGAAATATAACGCATATGGTTGTTGAATTTGCAATGACAATATATTTATTTACAAGCAGGCAGTATTGCTTAAAACCAATAACACAACTTTCATTTTACAGTTTTACACAGTTTTAATATTATTCATTGACATTTGCTAAACTGGTAATATCACTGAGGTCCTCCCCAGAAAAAAAACAAAAACTGATCTGGAGATGAAAGGATGGACATTGGTAGTGTAAAATTTGTTGAACATTTTGCATTTTTCCATTAAATGTGAAAGGCTGTTTAATAGGCTGATGTTAAATCAGGATATTTAAGGCAAGGAAGGGAACCACTCGTACTTCTTTATTGCTGCAGTAAGGAGCTGTCATGGATCAGTAAGACCTCCTGCAATTTGAGCAGGAAAGGATTTTCACAAAATGGTTTTGTGAGCCATTGTACTGTCAGATTTTCTAGCTTTGTGACTGAGTTCTACATTGTATGACCCTAGTAGAAATTAAATAAGTGGGAGAATAGGTTTCTTCTTCTATTACTTTGGGAGATAACAACAAATTCTCTGCAAAACATTATGTACTAATATACTAATTTGAGCTGATAGTATGATAAGATACACAGTGTACTATGTACATACTTTGATGAAATGGTGTACTAAAGTAGTATTGTTTTTCTTACTCAAAACATTTTTCAATATCTCACTGAAAGCACAGATGGTTATAAAAGTAGATCTCTGTATGATCTTGGAGAAGTATCTAAGGGTACTTCTTAGGATACTACAAAATCTTCAGTACACACTTACATATTCATCATTATGTATAAATCATTTAATTTATTTATTCTTTTGTTTTGTTTACTTCTCCATTGGCAATTTGAGGGACAGAAACAAGGGTTTCTGTTCATCAGTGTGTTCATTCATAAATACAATATCATAAAACCAAAAACCGCTTTTTAGGTATGATACGGGAAAGAAAACTGAATTTCACTGCGGCATTATCATTTGAGAAAATGATTTTTTTGTTTTTATCTTCAATCCCTATTTCTCATTCTATACGAATAAAATAGAAACCAAAAATGTAGCTAGGTTGCTTATTTGTCTTTGGCAAATGAGCATGATAAATGGTCCTCTTAGAATATTACAGGTAACCATGGGATTCCGAAAATAAAGTTGCAGTACATTGTTGACATCATCTTCTCTGAGAGGGCCACGCCATGATTGTGTCTTCCATGAAATTATGCATGGGTGAATCATAGTAGTTCCTTACCACAAATGGCCTAAATGAAGAATGTTACATCTGTTTATCTCAACGGGGAAAAAGCTCTACATAGCTGATTAACAGTAACGCTAAAATGCAGTACGACTGACTGCCACCAACGGGTTGGGTGCACCACGGCCGCTCAAATCGCTCGTACTTAACGTTTCTGCATGAGTGAGATTAAGACCAGTGTGATGGAAACCAGAAGCGTTTATCCATTTAAAATGTATCCATTTAAGTTTCAATTAAAAACTGAGCCACAAACATCGTGCTTTTTTTTCCGCTTATATGAGCTAAAGAAAGATAAGAAGCTAAATTAATCAGCGTTCCTGGAATGATATAAACACAAAAGGGGGACAAAGCAAAACAAAAGAGGCTCTCGGTTGAGAATTTTTTTTTGCTGGATGCGGTGATTGAGATGCAAGACTGGTCTGAAGCTGAAATGAGAACGTCTCGATAATTGAGTACTGCACATCGCACGTGACAGTCACATCATGGACAGTCTGTTTCATTTCTATGTATATTCTCATTCTCTCATTCATCAATCGAACCTATAACTCAATGGTCATGTTGCAAAAGCAGACCAATGCACTGTATGTATGTATACATGGACATTCTGAACTACTTACAAACGAACTACAAATTGGAGCTGTTTGTTACTCAAGCTCAGTTTGTCTTGATTTGATGTGTTTGTGAAATAATGGATAAAATGCTCACCACATTTTGGAAATTTCTGTGCCAAATTATGCCTTTCTTACAGGCTAAGGAGTTAGAGCACGTCATCACTGTTTGTTGTTCAAGTTCATTTGTGCAGGATTTCATTTAGGTTTTATCTTGACATCATTAAATGCAACTGCTTAAATACACTGGCAGGATTAGCTTAGACTTCTTCAGAAAGTGGAAATTAATTTGAAACAGGAATTCTCTTGTTGCGTATTACACACAATACATGACTTAGTGACAGTGTTTTTGTGCTTTTCATAAGTGCCATTCGCATTGATCCTAATTGTAGTATGTTGTGTATAGGTACCCAAGCCTTTGAAATGTATGTTTCCATTTATGATCTTGTGTAAATTGCTTTTCTTAAGCCTTCTAATTATATTGCATATGTCTATCCTGAATATATATAATAATACCTTGCATGCACTAAAAATATCTCCTGTTTCTTATATTTCTCTACATGTTCTTTCATCTCTTGTCCTTTACTGGCATTAATACACTTTAATCTGGAAGTATTCGCTTATTGCAGCTAGAATTGAATTCACTGCTGCAGTGTACCCAGTACTGTATCCCTCTTCCTATGACAAACACTGTCTAACATACGTACCATATTTTACTCTTCATGTCTGTAATTACAAATGACTATGTCTGACTGCACCAAGCTACAATTAACCTATAATTTATGATTTATTTTTAAACTCTGCTGTATTGCAGTGGTTAGAAGGACATCTAGAGGTTCAGTCATTGATTGCAGTCACCTGTCAACCCCACCCCCGTTACCCCCTTCCCACCCTTTTCATTATCGGTTTTATTATTTCATTCCATATTATTATGATTATTATTATTATTATAAAAATGTTAGTATCTCAAACTTATTAACGTTGATTCTTTATGGCTAATTCTAAAACCTTTTATCCTTAAAAGTCTCACATCTCAATTTTTTCTTCCATTAAGCACCGTCTAATGCATAATCCTTTACAATATATATGTGCAATAATCTGGTAAAAAAAAGGCAATGTTTCTCATCAGTTTTGTAAGAGACAGCACTGTCTGGGGTGGATGCACTTAGCTAAATAACAATTTTGCATAATGAAATACAACAAATTGTTTAACTAAAATAAAGTCAAATAAAAAAAAAAATCAGTTATACGAGTAAAAGTAAAATCAGTGTAAACAAAATATATATAACAAAAGTAGAAACATGAAAATGTCATCAGGTATGGGAGGCTAATATGTGCACAGTGGTTATAAATGATTGTTTACTTAATATGTTCTATGGGACTTTACACTTCCTGTCTTATATGCATGGCGACATTCTCACACTTGCTCCATCTCCAAGGGTACCACCTCCACAGTGCAGTGATTTAATCACTTTTTCCACTCACAATCGTGATAACAATGTTAATGTGATGGGGGGGGGGGGGGGCGGTTTTAACCCCCCCACCTTTAAAATCCCCGGGGGGGACCCCACAACGGGAC
>JAAGVU020000129.1:4227192-4249849 GCA_011763525.2 Mormyrus iriodes
AATGTGTTATGTGTTTCAGATTTGCACGTTTGGTCAAGTTTAAAATGATGGCTTTACTATATATATATATATATATAACGAAATACCATATCATTTCAAATATGAAAAGCATTACATTTCATAGTAATTTCAATGTATTTGAATCAACACATTACCACTTAATAAATTATGCATGCAAATAGACACTTGTTCTTTGTAGCCATATAATTTATTTTGGCTTAAATCTGTTTAATATATTTTTCATTATTCAAAATTATTACACTGACTAAATTTACATACTGATTTATATTTTTGCTTTCTGACGCTGCTTGGTATGGTTTCTTAATTAATCTTTGCATTTTATATTTTTTCTCCAAGGACAGCGGCGATATCCATGGTAAATTAGCAGTATGCTTGGAATAAATGACGATGACGACGACCATACCTACGATAATTCTCTTTAGTAGAGTAGTAATGTTCATAAAAATAATAGCAATTATAAAGGCAAATAGTTACGGTGTTAAAAGGAGCGTCAAGACTACTGATTGAGCCCTCATAAAGACCCCTAACCAGGATCTGAACGTGTTCCTTTTTTCCCCAACAATCCTAAACCTCAGTAATCCAATAAGCTTCTCTGTACAGTAGCTTGTTTTCACTCTTCCATAACACCTCAGCCCAGCTCTGCCTATGTTTATTCACAGGCAGGTGAGAGCCTTCAGGACTGCTTATTATTCAAGCCAGGGGGTGTTCCCAGTCCCAAACAGAATGTAATTTGTAATTAAGCCTCATTTACTTACTTCTGCACTGATTTACATTATGGTGGGGATAGAGGGGGGAAAGTGGGTTTGGGGGGGATGTTTAAAGGCCACAACTAGTTTACACATTGTTGTTCCTATGAGCTATCTGACGGACATTGGCAGAAGTTCTGCGGAAGGGTGACAGTAGGGACAGAGAGAGGGAGGAGGGACATTCTGAAGTCTCCTAGCGACCGCTGTATGGGTTGAATTATCATTTGTACTAAGATGTAAAAACTGACAATCCAGCTAAGAGTTATTTGTTCAGAATGATATTTACTGCATGCAAAACAATTAGGATTATCGTCCTTCTGCATGCATACATACCTGCACATGGTTGAAAATAAGCCTAAAGTCATTTTAATCCCTTTTTGATGTTTTTAATCTTATAATACAGGCCCTGTATTAAATTTTCACAAGTTGGTGTTGAAAAATATTTGTATATTCTGTTCCAGAAAAAAAGATTTCAGTTCAAATCTGTTTCTTTCTTTGTTGGATAGGGAAAAAAAGAAAAGTGTTGTTCCAGTGTTATCCAACAGAAGCCGTAGTGCCTAGCTGAGCATGATTGCTACATACCACTCTAAGTGCGATTAAGCTTCCTTTAGTGCACCGATGACATCACCAATGGCTCAGAGGCGTAGCTACTGAGGAGCAGTAGAATGCATTTCATGCTTGACTTACTCAAAACTGCAGAACTGAAATTTACACCTTTTTTGATGTCCTGCTACCCGCTGTTAATTGGTAAAGGGATCTCTGACCCTTTTGATCCCCTGCACAATCCCCTAAATGGCCAAGTCTGCTAAACTGTTCTGTGGGAGACACTCAGCAGTTGCCCGGTAATGTGAAGTCTCTCTTCTTCTCCCCCTATTCCTTTTCTGGCTTTTCTCGCCTTTGGTTTATGTCCAAGCTGCAGAGAAATAAGAGATGACAGTTGTTACAGATATGCTGGTTTAATTACTTGTCAGCTTATAGCCGATATCTCGGCCAGCCAATGCGGAAGCTTAACTTTTTTTTCTCTCTCTCTTTTTTAGTAGCTTAAAGCATGACCAGCCTCCAGTGCCTCAGTATTTAACCATAAAACCCAGGAAATCTGGAAGATAAAAAAAAAACACGAGCGGATTTTCTAATTTTATGGGGTAGAGTGGGCAGTTTTCTGTCACCGTAGGAACGGGTTTTCTCTTCCGGTGCCTTCCGTGTGATAACGTGCAAGAGCGGGGTGGACAGAAGGAGCCACGCGGAGAGTGAAATTACATCGCGCGAAGGCTCGTGTCAGTGTAGTGCCGGGCGGCGCAGCCGTGGCGGCTCTTGTGTCCTGCGTTTGTTGCTATTGTCACATTTAAGTCTGTTTTACAAATTGATATTCTAAGCCATTTATTCGACAAAAAAAAGAGCAGCTCTGTTTTGGGAATCCATTTAAGAGTATTCGGCGCGGCGCGACTGCGCCCGAGTCCTGTGTCGACGCCTGTGTCAGCCAGAGTCAGCCAGAGTCGTCTTGTTGTAGCAAGCAAATAGGGAAACATCACACGGGCAAAACTGCTCGTAATGACACTACTTAGTTCATTTATACCAATATGAAAGGCAAACCTGTGTTTTGTTTTGCCTCTCATGTAGCAAACTCAGTAAAACCGAATGATTTTGACTTTCTAATTAGTGATGTTTGTTCTGAACAACAAAGGGTAGTAAGTGACTCCCTTAGTCTTTAGCTCCAAATGTTATTTTATATTTATATATATATATATATATATATCATTTGAAGTCAAAACATAAAATCAGACTCTCATATATTTCATGGATTTCATGGACCTTGATCTCATTATTCATATGGACGCAATTAATGTTCCTGGGTATGTTGTCCGTTTTCTTTTATTCTTAGAAATTAAGACGAAAGGAAGAAAACAAACAATGTTATATGTGTTCAGACTCAGTGGAGTAAGCTAATTACTGCAGGTATGTAATATGTGTAAGTTTGACCCATTGTTTTGCATTGCTCCAAATACGATCTGGTTTTTCAGACAAATGTATTTGAAGGTTAGTAATTTCATTCCTCCTCTAAATTATTGCCAGTTAAATATATTTTGTGAGGAACCAATGTTTACAAGGAGGGCGCTGGTGGCGGAGACATCGCTGTTGGACATATGCCTGTGGAGGCCTGGTGTTTTTGCGGGTTTCTAAGCTTTTGGTCCGTTTCACACAGACTTTCTGTTGAGGTGGAGCAGCTTATCGGCTAATATAGTTTAGACACTGTGCTGTTTCAAGAGATGAGAAACAGGGCACAATGGATTTCTATGACCCGTGGAGGGAAAAAAAATGCCTGGCAGTAAGAAAAACATGAAGATACCTGTCCCCCACCTTCTGGTGTCGTCTTCTGACGGTTAGGGGCAGAAAAGAAGGATAGGGGAATTAACACTCATATAATTTATCTGTGCCCTCGCGATGTGCCGTCCTTTTCAGTCTGCACTGGCGGGATAGGAACAGGGGCCCCGAGGCAAGAATATCTTTGTGTGACACCATCTCCATGCAAGAGCAATAAGCAGAGATCTCTCTACTCATAAGCCTGTCTGAATTACAAGTGGTAAGCAGAAAGTGTTCAAACCAGCACATTGTCCTAACAGGCTGGCAAGGTAAGCATTTCACAGCATCTAATTTGGTCATACATTAGAATATCACATAAAAATATAGCTCCACTGCGTCACTACGGTTATACACCATTTTATACTTCTACATATGTTGGTCAAGGGGCGTGGCTAAAGCCTTAAAATCTATCTAGTTTATCGGATAACATACTGTGTAAAATTGTACTGTAAATAACTTAGTGGGTCTGTCCAGTTGATGGGCTGTCCTACACATGTAGCAGGTGACAGTGGCAAAATCCTAGCTGGGCATCGACTGTGTTGATTTTTGCTGTGAAACATGGTACTATGATGCTATATGAGGATGATTGTATTGCAACTGTGAATGAAAATAATTATTTTAATATTATAAAACACGTCTACATTAAATGAGTAATTTTGCACTGCAAAGCAGACTGACTGAAGTCCGATGCCCGTTGCTGAAAGCAATTAGGTGTTTATATCAAATTATATTGGAAAAAAAAGTATTATAGGTACAGAGATATTATTCTTTATGAAGAAATAATGTTTTTACTGAATCTGTAATTATGCTAACCAAGCACAATTCACGTGTATAATTATCATGGAGCTATGTTAGTGCATGAGTCAGGGAAAGCAATGCCTTCGTTTTCCCCTGGAGTGCGGCCGATTGTGCTGCTAACATCCTAGGTGATGTTTTCAGAGAAAGACAGGCAAAGATAACTATTTGGTATTTCCTTTGGCGAAGATTACCCATTTAGACACCCCGCACAGAACGAGTTAGAGAATTGATTTATTTTTGAGTAATTTGACACTGTGGAAGGAAATTTCCACAGTGAGCCGTCATGACTTTTAGCCTGAGGATGGAAGCTCCATGGCACGGCTTGTTATAACCCTCAGTGCTTGTCTGCTCTTGACATTCGTAAGGCTGGAAACAGTGTGATACATGTAAAAGTAAAATGGCTGTCGTCCTTCTTTGTTTCGAAGAACGCTAATATGTTCTTAATCACTTTTGGAAATAAGGTGTGAAACGGGTGGCTAATCTGTTTAAAATATTATGAAACTATTCATGATTCATCACAATTTTTATCCATTCTTGGCTTTTGGATTGGGTGTCATAAAGAATTCCAAAGTCTTTAGAATTGCTTTATGCTTTTACTAATTATTTGTGAAGGTATTGGGTAACATAATAATAATATTCATCGTCACCATAAAAACATCCACTGACATTACTGGTTGGTTGATTTCTTCATATATATATTAATCTAAAGGGGCATCATACAGCAGATTTATTGGGAGATCGAACTAAAGATCTATTGTCTATTGTCTCAAAATATATTGTCTTCTAATCGTACGACACAATACAATAGCAGGGTCACATTATTTTCATGCAGAGATATAATAAAGGCATGCCTGTGTTACAAACAGGTGCTTCAGGGAATTTCCACTTGTAAAAAAAATATGCAGTGAGTAACAGCATTTAGTTAAATATTTTGCAAAGCCACATTTGATGTATCATGGAAATCAAGCAAACTGTTTGGTGAACATCTGTTTCCTTCAGTTGCTGTGTGAGGACAGAAGACCCTACGACATAATCATTTTCCCATTTCTGGAACTGGTGAGAACTATTAGTCGAGAAAAGCGAAATTTAATTAATTCCACTGAGTGTAGTACCGTTTGTTTCCACCAGGGCATCATTGTTCTTATTTCATTCTAATAGGCAAATAAATCCTTCTTCTCTCTTCCTTTAAACAGTTTTTATACTAAATACAGTGAAACTGAGAGTTTGGAGGTTGTTGCATAACTGAATAAAATTTCATACATTTTTCATATTTATCATTTGTGAATGTGACGTTTCTTACAACTATGCATAGATGCCAGTAAATAGTCAAAGATGCCTTTTCATCCATCCATCCATTTTCTATAACCGCTTGTTCCATATGGGTTGCGGGGGGTCCGGAGCCTATGTTGCCTTTTCAGTCAAATGTTAAATTATTATTATTATTATTTTTTCATATTTAAGGAGAATTCCGAGCTCATCCGTTACTCATGACTTCTAGAGCACATATTGCAAAACAGTCGTGTGGGAACAATCTGTTCATTTTTCAGTCAGCACATGTTGGATTTTTTAGTATGTGATGCAACTTTTTCTCCCGCACATGCAATATTAAATGGAATGTGTTTTTTTGTTTGTTTGTGTGCTTTTTTACAGAATTTTGGCAAATGAAAAAGGAACAGGCCGTACTGTGTAGAAAATCTAAATAAGATTGTCAACAAAGCCGTTACATTTAAGCTGCACAAAGTGTTAAAAATAGCACATACCCCCCGGTACGTGTATCACAATAAACAGTCATTTAAGAACAGCAAATATTCAATTACTATTCCATCCATCCATCTGCCATAAAATTGTCCAGTACAGGGTCACCGTTAGCCTGCAGTCAAGTCCAGGAACACTAGGGCATAGGGCAGGGAGCATCCTACATGACATGCCAGTCCAGCACAGGGAACCAATCTATCACTGTATCCTTTTAACATTATGCCAAATTCTATATCTTTTATTATAGGTTTTCAATACGTTTTGTTCTGTATGCATCAAAAGTCTGATCATGTTCTCCAATACCAGTTATAGCTAATGCTACTGGAATGTATTAAATCCATTGCAATCCTACAACTTTTTCAACATGGGTCTCCTGAATTTCCCATCCCAATAAATGCTAAATTGTTAAATATTCATGCACACAATGACTCATGAATACTGTTTCTTTCAAGTCATGATATTATTTTTCCACTGCAGTCAATAAAAACTCATCAGACTCAGTGTGCATTTGTTTCATTTAATTATTATTTTTTTTCTATATCAGAAGAATGATAAAACACATGAGACAAGGATGTATAATATTTCTGGCCAAGGGCTTGATTTGGTTTCTCAAGAACTAACTATGTAACTCAGAAATTGAGAGAGATCTTATGGGAATACTGGACATCTGTATTTATGTTCATTGCATGCTTATTTTAAGCACCTGTTTTGACCTGGAATGGCTTAATGCTTCATTAGACTCACAGCACAGTGTCCCTGTAAAAACCGCCATTTGGAAGTAATGTTTAAGCATAGCTACAGAGTTGCCAATCATTAGATATGCATAAGGCATTAATAATGAGCATTTAATTAACTGATTATGAGTCACTAAGTTAATCCTAAAACTGGCTCTTTGTGAAAACTCACAAGTTATGCTAGGGTCCCTCAGATGGATTAAATGAATGTCCACACATTAAACCAAGCACATTGTAATACTCATTTCAGTATTTTCAGTTGTCTTCAATCAATTTGTGAAATACTTAAAATCAGAAGTCAAATTTGTGTTTGCTATTGTAATTAATCAGTGATAAGCCTTCATATTTGTAAAATTTAAATGCATTTGTGGTAGAAGAACTGTTATTTTCCTGTTAATTGTTCATTTATGTAATAAGCAAATCATCGAAGTTGATCTGAGTTCAATAAATCAAACTTCTTCTTAGAATCACGATATGTGAAATACGTCTTAGCATTCAAATGAATTACCCAGTTAACTTGACCAATGGCTCCATCAGAACTAGTAAAGAAGCTATTAACTAAAACACCAGCATAGATAGGACACTGGATGCTGCAAAAATTTGCTTGTTTAAATCGGAATGGAACATACTTTTCAGCTGTAAACTGCAGTCTCCTCATGTACGTGAAACTTATCAAAAGTTGGAAAGTAATCTTAGGACGCTCAGTGATCTACATATGTGAGGTGTTGCTAAAAGGCCACTTCTTCCCAGTAATGATAAGCTAATTATCCACAATGACATAGACATCAAAGGAGAATATTTCTCCAAAACAACTCAGCATGCTGTTGCAAACAGGTAAGCTGTAACAAGTCATTTAATGTACACAATAGTAGCCAAGTACAAAAAAATGCTCCATGAATTTGAACTGAGCCTAGGTACCATTTGCTGATAAGAATGTATTTAAGCTTTTAACTAAACAGCAGTGGGATGATGTAGTATAATAGTATAGTATAATAGCATAGTATAATAGTATAGTATATAATAGTATAGTATAATAGTATAGTATATAATAGTATAGTATAATAGTATAGTATAATATAATACAATACTAACCGATGCAAAATGGGGAGCAGTTAATGGATAGAGTGCAACGGTGAAGTGTGGCTAGATGTTTCACACGTGTGTTTTTCCTGCTGTTTCTCGGAAGTGTAGGGGATCGGGGTGTGCAGGGGAGGCTCGGTGAGGAAGCCCGTTCTGCCGAGCCCCTTCAGCACGGGCAGCTGTCAGGGCCGTGTGATGAATGGTTAGCTCCGGTGGCTGAGGTGTTTATTTAGACTTCTTGTTTCTGACACAGCTCTGCACAAAAACTAGCACTGAAGTGTCTGGTATTGAAACACAACATAACCTGACAGTGATCGGCCCGCGGGACTTTGACACAGAAGGCCGTATTGTTCCACTCCCTGGAAGCGGACGAGGGGCCATGGATGGGCCGCATTGCAAACCAAAGCGTCCCGACAGCGGAAGGCTTTCCAGTACATTAGAAGGATATGTAAAGGCCTGACTGCCCCTTAGATTAATATTACCACTCAGAAGGCCATATGGCAAAGGAGGAATCTTTATCCCCTGTTGGTGTCTGGTTATATTGTTAGGGATTCCATTTGAGGACAGACAAATGTGAATAAGGTACCGCTAAAGCCTGCAGCTGAGTATTCTTTGAGCTTTCCCGGTTTTCTAAATAACAAACGATAGCGCTGTGTGCGTCTTACTTTCAGGCACATATTTCTACGTTTCCATTTGGACGAGAATTCTTCTCTTTTATGATATTTGTCGAGCGTTTAAAAACAGCTTAAATGAACAGAACCCTTCCATCTTGATGCTAAGATATTGTTAGTCGTGTTTTATCCGTTAAATGTCAAGGAAAATCGGTTGCTGCAAGCATTTGCGGTTGAGAACTATAAGTTAACATCGGTAAAATACCACCGGTGAATAGTTTTGACATAATATATCGTATGCGCAAATTCAACATGGTTAATAAGTTGGTAATCATCACAGATTTGGCTTGTGGAATGTACGAGACTAGTTAAAATGAAATACTTGGCATTTTTTTCAAAGGCGTCAATCATAGGTCTACATTTTATGGTGAGGGACGTCATTGATTTGCACAGTTAGTAAATTATTCCAGAGTCTTTTAAACAAAATCTATAAGAATGGGAAATTTGGGGATTTTGTTACATATGATAAAATGAAACTGAGAGCAGAAAATTGAGAGCAGTGGTGTCCTGGATTTAAGTCCTCCGGTCTCAAGTGGGCACATCACAAAACCAACATAGTTTGGCAGCAAGCTGGCAATCTTTGCTCATTTGAGGCCCAAAACTTAATGAGCATGAATAATGAATAATACTCTCTACATGCTGCTAGTGGAAAGGGCTGCCAGTTTATTAGGATGGGGCTTTGTTTTACAGGCCCATCGACTTCTTTTGAGAAAAATAAAATAATAGCCAGTGCCTAATACATATGTTAATTTGTCTAACATGTATAAAAAGGGGATCAAATACCAGCAAGGAAATTCTGCAGAATACAATTATGAAAACAGTAATAATAATAGATTACTAAATATTAGCTAAGTGGTGTAATGACCTATGATAGCAATAGCTGCAGTTAATGACTGCCTTTATAATTCTAACAAATGCATTCCTTCCCCACTCTCCACAATAGTTAATTATTCTATAATAGTCACTGGCGGTTAATAGCATTTTTCCTGGTACTGCGTTGTTCTGAATATTGCAGTGGGCAGTCCCATGTGGAACATATATTATATTTATGAGACAACAAATACTTTGTTGGGGGTATTTAAACTTTCAAAATTTCTCCCCTACCTCTTCGTATAAATATCAGTCCGGTCTATATGCAAAACAAAGGGGGCGCTTATAAACAACCAATGGTAGGAACAAACACTTGTCAAATCGGTTTGTAAATGAGAAATTCTAGATTCTGGTGATGACAGGGAGGTCCCTCATAACTGCCCCTCCCACAAAATGCAATATAATGCATTTCACTGCACATTATGGCTCTTTTTAAAGATATACTTCAATTAAAAATGAACCGATAAAGTGTGCCTCAGTGTGTATACATGTTTTTTGCATATATATGCGTACTAGCATTTGTAGTCATGCTAGCTGCATCCAGCTTGCAGTGGATATCCGCCCATACTCCTTGTTAGCTGCTCCTGCTGGCCTCACTGTTGTCTGCAGGGATACTCTATATCCTTGCTTTTCTCTGTAGCTCTCAGCAGTGCTGCCTTTTCTCGTTTATTTTCGGAGTAAACCCCACTTTATTTACTCCCGAGAAATTTATTGGCACATCCTTCGGCATGGGACATTATCTGTACGGAGCGTTGATCTCCTGGCATGACTTGTCAAGTGGGATCACTGATATAAGGCACTGCGAAAGCCGGGGTTAAGGAACTAATGCTCTACTCAGCTGTAAGATGTGAAACACGAAGCAAGTACTGCTGGAAATCAAACAGTGGACTGAAAAAGATGAAAGACATTGCACAGACGGGGCTGTATAACATTGCATGTGCCTCGCCAGATGTATTTTGTGTGAATGGACAGGAAGATGACCATACAAGACCATCAGATAACCAGCTGAGAGCTCTGTGCAAGATTGAATCTTAAGGTAAAATAGCAATGCCGTATTTTAATATGGTCTATAAGTATTTTAGTGTTACATTTCCCTTAATATGTGGACTTGGCTTTATCTTTAAGTCTCCATTAACTTGTAATATTCACACCCACAATTACAAATTGTAAACAGGCAAAAAGAAAAAGACACAATGTAACAGTGGTTGAATATTGAGAAGAACAGGGGTAAATTTGTGGATTCCGGGGCCCCACTCAAAAAGTCACTTTGCCCCCCATTTGTGGCCAACAGGGGACTCTAATCGTTGGGGGCCCCAAGAAAATGTGTAATTCGAGTGCTGGCAAATACCAGCGATGACCCCATTCATGCCGGTAAAAGTCACACACTGAGTGAAACATTGGGGACACAACACGCTATACCCTTACGAAAATCTAACAGTACCATTTTTGTGCCACGGAGACTTATGTACACCACACTTGAGTTCTGGGTGTATCTGCCTCCTGTTTGATTTCTAACATATTTCAGAAACAGTGGGCTGAATCGGTTGAGGAGATCCCTCAGTGGGCAAATGTCTGCTCTCAGCTAGATCATGAAAAAGTAATTAGGTGTCCTCCCCCCTACTTTCACTGTCAAGCATCATCACGTCATAAACACGGATGCTTGTCGGGCAGGATATCGCTCTATCCAGGTTTTACCTACTTCCTGTCTCTGGCCAGATGGTTCTGCGATTTGTGTCCGTAAAATCACAACAGTTACTGCTTGTTTACAGAAGTTTAGCTCCTCTGATACATTCCCGGTTGTGTAGCATGCTTTTAGTCCATAGATAATACATGAACTTGTTCATTTTAAAGGATGTCGCCATACGCATGAAGGAAAAAGTCCGGACCCAAAGTGACAATGAATGGCCTCGCTCAACATGACGCTTTCCCCTCTGGAGGATGCTGTTTGCTCATCATCGCTAATCCTAAATATTAATAATTTGTTGACCTCAACGTCTTTAGGAACCACTGAAGCAGAAATGTCTTACCCTTCCGAATGGTGTATGCAGATGCCAGGTAAATGGCATTGTTTTGCAGGGTCTCGGGGTGAAGACAACTTGCAATTAGTCCGTGGTCATGAATATTGCATCACGTCTCCTTTTAAAAGCAGACGCTACGAAGTGGCTTAACAAACCAATTATTGCACATAAATAAAAGGTATTCTGACAGTAAATACTTGCCTCTTAGAAATGCTAATTAATCCTTAATAAATATTCCTAATTATAATTGTTGATTAATAAAGACTTTTGTGATACCACTTAAAATGGTTAAGCATCACTACCATTCGTAATTCGAGGTTTAATTACATTATTAACATCATCCCCAGACAGTGGAAGTAATCTTACTGTCAACTTTTATGGTTTTCTTCTCAGACCTCCTACTGAACCAAAACAAGAGCTACAATTTTATTTCGTTTGTATGTTTTTACATTTTATACTGTATGACAACAGTATTCCCTGAGTCCATGCATGACCAGCATCCCTACCTTTAAAAATATATCCAAATATATTATATTTTTTCTATGTTACATTTCTTTGTCGCTTATGACTGATAAGTGAGTTATAGTAAGTGCTGTAGGCAACATTATTACCACTTTGCATCTATTCTGACAAGTATTCAGGTGTTTTCCATACGTGTTTATTACATTTCTTTGTGTATAAATAGTGTATAAATAGGCTCAGCGTTATGCTGAAGTGTCCATTTAGCTATGAAATACCATGTGTCCTTCAATGGACATTTTCACTAAATATTCTTAGAAATCTCAAAGCAGTTGTTAGAAACTCATTATTGTAATTTCAAAACATCCACACCAGGCTTGTGATGGAGAAAAACGGTGGTGCACCGCTGTAGATCAGGTACACTTTACGGTACCTTGGCTGAGCTATGAGTCAAACTATGAGTATATTTTTGCCCTTGATTACGAGTAGTGAAATGAGAATGAACTTAAATGAATTACCATGGCATTTTATTGAATTAATCCCTGAACATAACTCCACTTGCTTTGCATTCATAAGTATTGATTGTAACAGACTTAGTGGTCTGAAAAACATTTGGTGGCACAGTCTTGTAGCAAACACAAAGGGACGGGTGTCAGCTTTTAATTGTGACTGTCTTGCCGAATAGTGTTGTTTTAATATCCTGTATAGATTTTTATGTAATACACTTACTTCCAGGCAGCCTGGAGCAAGAATCAATTCTGCAAAGGATTCCCCTTTTGTTAAATGCCAATCTTGTTTTAATGATGCATGAAGAAATATTCGAGCATTGACATTTCTCTGTCAGGTTTCTTTTGAAAAATCAATTAAGATAATACTGCTTTGACCTAGTTATCCAGTTAATGCTTATTAGGAATGTAATATGATTTACTGTCAGCATAATAATTTTATGTATCTCATCCCATTAGCCTATGCATGTTTCACAGTGTGCAGCACAATGCTCACTTCTTGGAAGTCGTCATGGGCAAAGGTAAGTGAAGAAGAGTACTGACAGTGATTGGGGCTATTAGGTGAGTTTAAAAAAGGCCTGTTTTAACAGCATGGTTATAAGACCAAATTATATGAACAACTGGCTAATGCTTTTGCTTAATTAAGAGACTACATACCTTTGCTGCTTACTGCACACACTGAAATTTAAGACCTAAAAAAAAAATCTCCTGATCTCCACCTTCCAGCTGGTGACATATACAACACCAGTATAATTCTGGTAATATGTCTCTGACCTCGACTTGAACTTTATAACCTTAAAATAGTTTATTTTTTTGAATGCACTTAAGGAGGTTCAAATGATCTGGTACCACATCGAATATGTTCCTTAAGAAAAGGCGTAAACCTTATTTCTAAACTATAATCCCCATTTTTGCCTCATCTCTGGATTACTTAATGTATTGTGTCTGCTTTTCTTATTCTTCTTTGTTAATATTCAGTGTTATTACCTTAATTTATTGTTAATTTAAAAAAACATAATTCCTACTTGTAAGTGTGCGAGAGGTGATAAAATTCATTGCGGGACATTGATACTGTTAGGTGTCAATGAAAATAGACATGACGATAAACCATCTATGAAGCACAGATGTAGGCTCATTAAGTTTGGATAGTACCATGCAACAGAGTGTGTACGCTCTGAGTATAGAGTATAGCGAGAGTATAGTGAGCATCTACAGACAAGATGATGCTTGGTAGTAATTTTTGAAGATCCATGTGTCATTTTTTGGTTCAAATCACATTTGCCAAATGTACCAAAAAGCATGAAAGGTAGGAGACCTTAGAACTTATAATGACTGGGTTTCAATGAGTATATAAACAAAAGATACATTTCTAAACTACAATGGGTCCTTTTCAAAACAGTGTTCTTCCTCTAAGATATTAACCACTAAGACAAAAAACTGTGATGTAAGTACAGGCACATATTATAATGATCGGTGGTTAAGTATGGATCTGTAGGCGTCTACTATAATGTCTTTGACATATGAAATATGGAAAGGAACTAAATAAATCAGCAAGCTTTTTGCATAACAAGAACAAAGAATTGTACCCCAAGGGTTTGTGGATCATCAGTATCTTCATAATGGAAAGCGTTAAACCTGTTTTACGCTGTTTATTCTTAAGACAGTCATTGTTTTACTACTAATTGTCTTTGATGAATGTAAATGCTTACTTTAGAAGCTGGATACCATCATTTTGTGAAAACACAAACGCAAAAACACTCTGTACGAGTGCTGTATTATTAAGACTCCCTAACGCAACTTGATAAAACAAAACATAAAATACAAGTTAAAAATTAGCATTGGATATTATGGCTGGAAACAGTATGAAATCTGTATAATTTATGCAAACATGCATTAAAAATGGCCAATAAATTCAGCTTGCCATGCTTCGGTAATTGTAGGGGGACTGAAGTACCAAGGGGGCGCATATTTCAGCAGACCCCGATAACTCAGACATCGAGCCAGACGACTGAAGAATGACCTTTCAAAGGCTGAAACGTTTAGTATTATTCAATGGAGCCACCACAGGGAAAAAAAAAAGAAAAACATGTTGATGACTCAAGCTTGTCTGCGAAGCAGACTTCTGCGAAACGTAGTGAAGCAGTGGATCGCCCACAGAAAAAAGGATCCAAATGGAATAAATAAACAAATAAAAAAATCTATTAGCATTCTAGAATTGTGATGCGATCATACTTTATTGCAGGATTTAATTAATAAAGGATTCAGAATTTGTATTGTTACATTTTTCGATATGTAATACTTCTAATAAAACCAAATGTTATATAATGGTGTATAATTATAAGAAGGAGTGCAACGTTAGGCGTGATGGTGAACTTAAATTTCAAGAAAGTCACTGTTTCACACCTGACTGTCTGAAGTTTATGTCCATTGTCACCTAAAAAGCTGTAAATCTCATCTAACACAATGAGCAATTATTTGCTATGTGAACAATTCTGGTATGTGAAAACACTGGTATGTGAATATATGGAATCAATATTGTCTATGTCAATACAAAATGTATTGCTATCACTCCATCTACTGTGTTTTCCATATTAATCATTCACTTTATGATTGTCATTTTATTACATACAATGATGGGACCATTAGAAATAACAGGAAAATGTAAATTGTTATTTTACATTTTATTAAAGTGCGTTTGGGCCCATTTCCAGTAACGATCATGCGCTTTTAAGGTGCATTGTTGCATAGCAAGCCGCCCTCCTCACTGGACGTCTGGAGAGTAGCACAGGCGCATTATCCTTGCTGGCCTCTCTCTTTTTTTTTTTACAGATTGGCAGAATCATTTTGTATCCTGAATCTCAATGGGTTCATAGTGCTGCCAGCGCCCATCTGTTCTCCAGCAGGCGCTGAGAGGCACAGCAGTAAACTTTGATCCCCATGTATATTTCTCCAAACCCACCAGGATTTGCCTGCCCCTCCAGAGCCATTGAAAGCCAGCCCCAGAGAACAAATTGTAGATTCATTATAAGTGTAGGCGGCAACCCATGTTTTTCCCAAAGCACGGGACACATACATAACATATTGTTTTTTGGTAGCATAAATTACTTCGCATTGTTCATTGTTGCTTATGATATTACATGTAAACACTCAAGCGCAATGAATTAGAGCATAGGACTTATTTTGCCATGAACTTTCTGTCATGCCTTGAAAGAAATTATTAAGGCTTAATTTTGGAATTGTAATTCCCTTCAACTAACTAATTAATCTTTGCTGTAGCTATTCATTTAATGGTTCGTCTAAGAATTAAAACAAGACCATTGTTATCAATTATCAGTGTTTTTTTCCATGAAAAAGTGTTATTTCCTCTACTCTTTATACATAATATAATAGCTAAAAAGACAGATATATATTAAAAGATGAATGATTCACAGCGATGCAAATAAAATACACCCATTGTGAAATTAGCTATCGGACACGAGCGAACCTTACCGTAGTTAATTCAATCGTAACAAACTATCCCAAAAAAAATGAACCAGCCCCCTTATAAAACAATTGTTTGTTGTGTGGTACAGTTTAAGTTGCTATGGTAACTTACAATTTGTCAAATTCAATAAATGGTAGCTGGGCATAGGCAGGTGACAGACAGGAATTAATTCTCTAACACATAATTATGTAGCAAAATGTTGACTGCCTTGCAGAAAGTGCTCTGTGACACATATGCAATTTTTAAGACATGGCAGTAACATTAGCAATGGTCATTAGCAGCAGATATCTCGGTACAGTGTCAGATACAGACTCATATGCAGACCTATTCAGTTACCTGTGTGACAGCCTTGTTTGGGACACCAGAAACAGCTGTCTTGGCCTGTGTGAGCCAAAATAATTAGGCCTGTCATCTTCCCGCTCTGATTTCCCCTTCAACCCGCTTCACAAAATGCAAATATTTCGCTTTCATTGTCACATTCACCTTGACACGGATATTGCTTTGGCGCATAACTGGATGAGATGACTCCAAATTTGCATCGTTCGTTCTAATAAATTTGCCTCCTCAGTACCTCTGTGGCGGCAGCCATCAGATAAAGTCTCCCCGAGTGTCATCAATCACTGCGGCTGACAGACGGCCTTCGCCTTCATTTGTTACATACGAGAACATGCTTAATTATTTGTACTGTAATTAGTTGGGAAAATGTCAGGAAATGTCAACCCTCTGTTCGCCGTGGAAGGGGCTCTGCTTGAAAGCCACGGTGACTGAAGTGTCATTAATGCCACGTAACAAGATGAGGATCAGCTGGGGGGCAGCAAAAGCCTCTTAGAACGTAATCATGGTGAGTTAGAGGGAGCCGCAAATCAGGAGGACGAGCGTGATGGGCGTCTTATTAGCAAGCAGCTGCATTCTCCCACCTCCTCTTGCTTTCCCCCCACTTTTCGGGCAGCGGCAAGGAATAAAAGCGCCACGTTGAAGGCTTTCTCTAAAGCAAAGTAAACAATATGTGCACCTTCTCACGGATATTCTGTCATGCAAGGCGTGCGTGGATTGGTGATACTTGCAAGGTGTGTGTGGATTGGCGATTGGTGATAGTTGGGGGGGTTGGTGTTATGTTGTCTGTCAGAAACAGACATGCCAAATTGAAAACAGACACTTAAAGAAAATCTTAGTTACGTGTTACCTATTTGGAGGTGTGTTAATAACGTTGCTGGTGTGTTGCACCTTGTCTGAATTGATAATTAACAGCCTGTAGTTCAACAATTTCTGGACTGACATACTCTTAATAAGTAAGAATAATTTGCAATTTGCAAATAATGTGCTGAGGAATCTCCTGTGATTTGAAATAACTGTATGTAATGTGAATGTGCATTTTATATAACACACAAAAAAGGGAATTTATAACTTTTTACATTATTCTCTTAATTATAATACAAAAATGTCTGGCTAGTTTAATCTATTTGTAATTCTGTTTTAACTGTATAATCATGCATTCCTGTTGTCCAAGTCTTGAAATAAGCCATCGTTCCATATAGTGTGTATATTTAAAAATTTGTATCAATTAGCTTATTCAAATACAATTTTTTATATTATTTATTAATGTATTTTTAATAAAATAATATTTACAAGCATGACTGTATGTAGAACTGGGTCACTCCATAGCAGGTCATACCATGTCTCCCTTCTGTGGCACCTGTTACCTGTAAGCTATGTCCGCTCTGCATCAATAAATATATATATATATATATATATAATGATTTAGGAAGCTTAAAAAATGTGAGTGTAATTACATGTCCCTTGCTTTATAAATCTGGATGAAAACTAAGTGCACACTTGAGAGATTTGTGTATCCTGGACAATTCATTATATCTGTTTTTAATATGGGAGACTAACAGAAATATCTATTCCTATAACTAAATACTAGTGTGAAGGAACCTACACTGAAGGATAAGCACTTGAAGGAAATATGTTAAATAGTAAGGATGAAGTGAGACTGAATATTTCATATCAAAGATGTAGAAGGTTCTCAGTCTGACCAGAACCACCAGCTTCGGAGTGCCTATAAGGTAAGACCATAAATCAGGCCGGGGGCCGTCTTCTTACAGAAAGAGGGTCTTGTCACATTATGTCATTACTTCCGCTAGAAGACTATGAACACCACAAAGCTGACATAAAATTGGTATTTTCAGCAGAACAGATCACTGTAAAGCCATATCATTTTTTTATATATATATAGTAAATGTAAGATAAAAATAGTGAGTATATTGGTAAGTGGACTGTGTTTGCATCATGTGGGCTGGTTATATTAGAATTTTATTCTAAGATTAAATCTTGTTAACCCACAGGGGCTAACCAGTAGACTAATGTAGAGTGTTTTGCGTTTATTAATAATATTTCGGCTTTTAAAAAAGTCTAGTAATTGACTCATGTATTGGTCTGAAACTTCAACATGGTGAACTGCAGGAAATACTCCCTGACAGGGTTTGTTGGCTGGTAGTTGTGTCTCCAAAAGGAGCGTGCAGTCTAGCCCAGAAAGGAAAAGAAAGCTCTGAAGTGAAATATGACACACTTCCCATTAGGGTGAAACATTTTAACAGGTTTTGAAATATTGTCCTTGCAGTTGCATGTTTACTGTCAGGATCCTTGTAGAAACATGAGGCGGAAAAAGACAATGGACACACATGGACATGTATCGATGAGCTTATACGATAAAACACTATATCCAAATTTATACTAGCATCAGTGTTCATGAGACGGAAATTAGCCACGGTATACACTACCATTTACACACAGGTGTAGTTCCATTCATATGATATTACATATGAATCTGAATTTCCTTGAGAAGTTTTCAAGCAGCTTTTAAATGGAATTTCTTTTGTAACTGAATTCAGTCAGCAGTTTTGTGCTTTAAAATAGCTTCCGTGATTTCGGTGCAGAAAAATATGGTTTTGGTGTTGTCAGGTGTCTTACGTCACTCATGAGTTCCTGTACGAAACAGAGATATTTACGATGATGCAGTCCTACACTCCCTGCTAGGACCCTGCACATCTCAAAAGGAAAACTCAGCTTTATTTTTCATCTTCTCAAGGTATTTGAATATTTCCTTTGCAATTAATTTGGTGTTTGTCCCCCCTCCCATATCATCTATCTATCTATCTATCTATCTATCTATCTATCTATCTATCTATCTATCTATCTATCTATCTATGTCTGTCTGTATACAATAAAATACAGACGTATATATATAATATAAGACTTTTGACATTTTTAGTTTTTTGATTGCAGTTACAGATTTTTATTAAATCGAATTTCCCCTTGTGGTGACTGAAAAAATTGTCCCCACAATGTCAAAATAGCAGTTTTTTTATCACATTATGGGGTTATTTGGTATACACCCCCCCAGCACACAAACATGTACTGCACATACTGTATATATAGATTCTTTAGTTATATAATTTATTAACCCCCTCATTATTAAACATTGTAAAGGAAATCATTATCTGTGAATATCAATATTAATGTCTTACAAAAATCACTTATTTGTTTGTTTGTTAATTTGTCTATTTGTTTAATTTTATAGATTTCGTGTCATCTGTGGAGGTCTTCAAGAGGGCGCCTTCTTCAGCAGTAACACTGGTATTACTAGATACCTGTAGCAATTCATGCTGACCAACATGTATAGACAGTTAACATCGCCAGCCAGTACAGACCACCCTGAACATCGCCGTAGAAACAGAAATGAAGCGCAATGTTTAAAATCTGCCAGGAATGCATTTGTGGTGAGACAAAAAAAAAAAAACATTGGAAAGGAGAAGGTCTCTGGAGGTTTTAATGACCATTCATTATCCCAGGCCTCACACTGGGTGCATGGTGGATCAGGTCTGCGTTACCTTGCCCAGAGACAGCACTGATGGTCATCCAAGAGCTCCCTAATTAGCCTGCAATCTGGCAACGTTGAGCGTTCCCAAGATGTGGCAGTACTGCGTAAATACGATGCCAGATGCAGTTCCACCTACAGTGCCTCATTTCGTCATCTAGGCGTGGGGACAGGCCATCACAAACACTATAACGTCCGGGACTTTTTGAAACCCTCACGCGATTGCTTCATTGCTAAGAGCGAACAGTAAAGCTGGTCCATAGTGACCTCGGTTGAGAGCAAAGAGGTGCTTTTATTGCCAGCCCAATTAAAATTTGAACAAAAAATGTATGGTTATGTGTGTCTATGTGTATAGTAAAATGTATATGGTAATATACATACAATATATAAATAGTGTACATATATATAATATTACATATATTATGCATATACTGCATGTATAAGTAGTAAAGTGTATGTATATTTATATATATACTGCAGTATTAAATGTAGTGCTTTCCATTGTCAGCTCTGTTACAGAGTATTCACCCTCAGTTCTGCAGATCAGTATTCCTTGAGGTATTCTTACCTAGCCTTCACCCTAAGCCCGTTTCTCCGAAACATTGCAGAAATCACTTGTGAAACACCTTTATTGTTTAGAGAACTTCATGTCCTTACACTTTCTTTCAACAACGACAAAGAACGGTTCCCTTGCTTCCCTTCCGAACTGAAGCATTTGTCACAATTTTTCTTACCTGACAAGTACATAAAACATATATAAAATAGTCAATATGTAAAATAATGTAGAGCTGAACCGAATTTGCTCAATAAAATTGTCACCACTGTTAAAAGTCTCTGGAGAATTGTCAAAAATATTTATAATTAATATCTTGCTCTGAAATGATAATTTCGTCCTCTTTGGGAACTTTTGAATCACTTTTGTGTGCACATTTTGCACATTATATATTTTATGCTTCTAAGAGCACTTTGGTACAAAGCTGAACATCAGCACTTTAAGAGTATCTGTAAGCACGCAGAAGGATGAAAATCTAATCAATTGTAAAAAGGAGGCGGGGGGGTGGACAAAGAGGGAAAAATTTAATGAAACATTAAGTAACATTCAGAAATGGCCGGCGATTGTTTGGTTAGCGACACAATGCTAAAGCGGCTTAGAACACTGTAAGGCTTTATTCAGCACTACATAATCATGCGTATTGCATAGCAGGGATTACTAAAAAAGGACTGCGTGTCGTTTTTGTTGTATATCTTTATAATTACACCTTGAAGCCATTACTGTGTGTGCACGCACGCGTGTGTGTTTTTTACTACATATTCATGAAAAGCAGACTTGTAATTTGATAAAGGGAAGCTTGTGTTCTCAACTTCATTCAAACGGCATCATGAAGCGGTATTAAAGTGGGCATCTGTGTTCCCTCAGCATTAATCTCCTCAAGCACATTCCAGCTGCTGTGATGTGCGGGAGGGAGATAAGTCTTAAACAGTCTAAAGCTAAGCAAACCAGACAACTCCATTATTGGCTTCATAATTGCTTAATTAAACTTTTGTCACTAATCATTATGAGGGCAATAGAGCTGTTACACAGGCTTCTGTTGAGCAAAAAATCAATAAACTGTTGGAGTTAATTTCTCTGTATTTTTTTTTTTTTTTTTTTGTCCTGCAAATGAAATTCATTGCTGCCGGTTACTGATCTGTGAGGCTGCGGCCTGGCTGATATGAGCCACCATCACCATTTGAATTGAGGGTATTCACTAGCACATGAATATGAACAAATGGCAGACATAAATCTCCTGCATGAAGTACACCTTCTATCCTTTTATTATAGAACAATTGACCCATCTAAAATGAATTCTAATGCCAGGAAAGCGTTTAGATTTAAATTACACCGTAGTCTCCTGGACCTGAAAGATGGTGGCATAAAAAAGATTAATATGCTAATTATTTTTCCTCCTTATTCCTCTTTTCGACAGTTGCAGTGGGTTATTGTGAAGCGTGTAAATAAGATGACTGTTTTGTCAAGAAATGACTAAGGCACGCACTACACACCACAAATAGAATTTGTCTGTCTGTGAAACCACTCTGATCAGCACAAACAACCCCACATGCATTTTCTTTATATGTCTAAAAGTTTTTGTTTTTAAGACACCTAACAAATGATAATCCATTTATATAAACATTTCCTTTTTCTCCACACTCAGAAAAAGAATGTATAGTAAATGACAGTGGGGCAAAAATGAAAATTCTTTTCATTTTTTCCCAAAACTGTGATTTCGCCATCTACAAATGGCTTTCGCCTAATGTTTAGACTAGAGGCCACCATTCAAGTTAAAACTATGCGGAGTCCCAGTTAAAATTCTGTTGTGGTTCATTTACTTTAATAGATCCAGCTTTAAAAGATAAACTTTTCATTACTTCTGTACTGGATATATCGTCATTTGCAGCCAACTGGCAGCCACTCAAAGGTGCCAAGAACCTGGTTTTAAAATTTGTAGGCATTTTAATTTTGGCCTGACATCAAAATGAATTGAAAATGGTCCAAAACGTAAGACAGAAATTCACCTTTCCAACCTCCGACTGAAGAATGGCCTCTTTCACCGCAATAATTCGGCAACCAAACTTTTTATACTCCATGTCTGACGCAATATGTAAATCTGAGTATTCAGATTCCTCACCGGAGCTATAATGAGGTAGCGGAAATTTATATACAAAATGTCATGTCCCTGATATATTTCTGATTTCACTATATAAATACTAATTTCATTATGACAAATATTCTGTAATGAAGAGTCCATTAGCAGTCCATCATTGCATACAATAATCGAACTATTAAAAGAATATTTGCAAAATCAATTAATTTCAATTCAAGACTCCAGAATCCAACAAAGAATTTCATATATGTGTCATGTGCTGGTGAGACTGCGTCATTTATGCGATTGTTTGCGTAAACACGGCCGTATTTTAAAGCTAGCTAGGCTATTCCCTCCAGATAGCTTCACATAAGTATGGAATAAAAATGCCATTTATTATTGGACTCCTTGAATTGATTTTGCACAGCATCCCACAGAGGAATTAGACCTGCACTCTGTATTCCGTAAATCGGTACGGGCCCAAAGTGCATTAAATAATGAGCTGCCCTCTCTCAGTTTTTAGCACAAATAGCCAATGTGTCTGGACTGGGTAAACTGGTACAGCAGAGAAGAGCTCATTAAGGAGGTTAGATTCAAGATAATTCAGATAATTTACCCATAGAAAACCCATTTAATGCATCAATTTAAAAACTGTT
>JAAGVU020000129.1:4262196-4278815 GCA_011763525.2 Mormyrus iriodes
TGTAATACACACACACACACACACATATATATATATATATATATATATATATATATATATATATATATATTTGCGCTAACTGTCAGTTGGAAAACTCATGACTACGATGATCCAGAATTAAAAAAGAATCACAGCCCTGGTAAAGTTTAAATATACAGAAGCTACAAACTGCTCCTTCTGTTTCATTTTGTATAGCATATTTTATTGCCAGCCTAAGACGCGCCAGTCATGGAGCTCACCTTCAGAAGCCATCAATTACGGACCGTGGCGACCCTGTACGACACTGTAAATCCTGCCGAGTTGTGCAGATTTTTCTATATAACACATTGTGTGTGTGCAATTGATACACAGGATAATTTGGCATACAATTTCCAGTAACTAGATACAGAAAGTGAGTGCGACCAAACCTTAAAAAAAGTGTGTGGGAAAGAATCTGAACAAAATCTTGGCATTCCAGTGGTCATTCACTTGAAACTGATAAGCCTGATGAAAATTTGTCCCATTCTTTGTGGTTTCCATGAAGAATTCTCTTTTTGCTTGTTTGATGTATATATTCTGCATGCTATTATTTAACAATCCTGACAAAAAATGTCCACACGATTAACATCATCATCATTATTTTGACTAATCATATAAATCTAGGGTCTTTTTAAAAAAAAATAATGGATCAAACACTAAATCAATACATTTCAATATGATTTATTTATATATTAAGTGAAGTAGCAGTGTACCAGTGTGATTATACTGCCAGTACCTCAATCAGCACAAAAAAGGCCAATAGTCCATTGATAAAGAAAAGTGATGTCGAGCATTTATATTTAGATTATACTATACTTATCATACTTATAGTCCAGTACATGTAATAGAACATGCTTTAAGTACATAATAAACAGTAAAAAGTAAAGAGTAAAAGAAAATAAAAAGTAAAGACTGGATTTGTAAAAAACAGTTGGATGTTGCATTTTTAATTTATTTTTAATTTTTACATTTTTTTTAATCATTTTAAAATTTATTTTAAAATGCAAAAGTGGTAGGCCACCTCATTTTACTTATGGGAAAAGATCTGCCTAAAGTGATGTTTTGTGTTCTTCATGTGTAGGCAAAAAGGGTGTAGCCATATAAATTCATACCTTACTTTTACTTAAAATGTTCAAGAAGATGTCTGCTCATGAGATTTTGGGCAAGTTTCAAGTTTAGGGGGATTTAACAATCGACTCTGAGCAAATCATAATTAAACCATAATGTCAAAATAAGTATAATTAATGTTTGAACATGCCAATCTTGCAAATGTCTAATATAACGCCAACCTAACATTACTCGCCATACTTCTCAGGGGCATGCCCACCCCATTTAGTACTGTATTTTGTCCAAAGACAATTTGCAATTATTGAAAACAGTTATTAGGAAGTGATATCCTTGCTTGAGTTTAGGGCAAGGGTTTAAGATTTCGGTGGCAGATTTTGTCTGAGCCATTATGGTAAAGCACATCAAAATGTACCTTTGACCTTAATGACAGCGAGCCATTCATTCTCATAATCTCAAGGCTTCATTTCCCATGTCGGGGGAGGACCAGAAAGGATTTTTAATCCTAAACTAACCATGCAGCACATTGCATATAGTGTTCAGGTGAAAAGTTCTTTCCACTGCCCTATTATACCAGGGCAAGTTTGGCTGTAACCTGAATCAGTGGAAAAATAATGCAGTAAGCTCCTCTACTGTATAGGCGTTACACCACAACAATGCGTTTCTTTCTTTTTCCTGATGCCACTGACTGGCCTTTGAAGCAGCCCCGAAATAACGGAGCGTCTTGGGCTTTCTTCTTCCCCCCTTCCCAGGGCTGAATGCCGGGTTTGTCTGGACTGTTTGTTTTCAACTAATTGCCCCGAGATCTAATACGTTAGTGATGATGTACGTCGAGCACTGGTGACCCCGGCCAAAAGAAATATTATGCCGTGTGCTAATGCCACGGAGGGCAGGTCTTTATCAATCAAAACATTTCTTAACCGAAGCCTTGGGTTTCAGAGGTGTGGGTCAGTATGAGCTAAAATCAGGCCAGGAGAGGCCAGTAATTACTATTTTATGCCTGTTATTCAGGGCAAAAGTAACATTAGACGGGTTCAGTGTCTATGTCCGAAGAGTGGACAACGTATATCTCCTGCCCAAAACAGCAATGCATATAATCCACCTTACATAACCTCTAGTCCCATAGGGTGCAGAAGGATATGTATTATTTTGCACTGCCTGGTCAAAAAAGAGTCACCGTTTAAATTTAGATCAGCAAGTAATTAAGAGCCAATGATTATATCCTTATTACAGCTCAGCAGCGTTATGCAGTAATAAGTACCTGCTTAGTACCTGAATCTACTGAATGGCCAGGTTATCCCATCCCAATGGATTTTTCTTTCCTAATGGCATCGGCATATTCCAGAATAATAAAGCCAAGATTCTTCAGACTCGAATTGTCAAAGAGTGGCTTAGGGAGCCTGAGGAATCATTTTCACACATGAATTGGCCACCACAGAGTCTTGACCTTAACCCTATTGAAAGCCTTTGAGATGTGCTGAAGGAGAGGTTACGGAGTGGTTCAACTCACCAACCATCGATACAAGATCTCAACGAGAAATTAATGCAGATCTGGATGAAAAAAAATGTGTAGATGTTGCATAAGTGCATGGAAACAGTGCATTGACCAATGTTCACGATAATCAAAGCTAAAGGCAGTCCAACAAAACATTAAAGTGTGCAACCTTTTTTTTGGCCAGGCAGTGTATAATGATATCATCATTTACTTATGACTTTTTTTATAATATCTGAAAGCTTGCAACATTGTTGAATTATGTCATATATGATCATGTATGGCACCTGAAATTATCAATAAAAAGCCCTGGAAATATTGCTTTATTTGATGCCAAAGTGTCTACTATATATAGTTATAAAACACAGATCCCTCTCACCTTAAACTTAGGTTAATGGTGTTGTCAACAAGGTGCCACAATGTGAATGGCTTTTACGCTGAGTGAGTACATGTATGCGCCTGTTGACGTCTATCAGGCATTCCTAGTCTGGCTTAAGTTCATCTGTTCCTCAGTGTCAGCCCTCAGATCCATTCTTTCCACATTTGCTTTCCTCCACATCATTTCACACTTTCTGCAGGCTAGGCATGTTTTCACAACAAAAAGATAATATGCACCCCTCTCCTCTATATAAACTCAGTTTAATTAAGGCAAAGGACACTCCAGAATCAACTCATTCACTTTCTTTACATGCTGACATGGGTGATATTTTCATTCCATTTCATTTCATTTCATTTCAAACATCATGTAAAGTGCTTTGGGGCGACTCTGTTGTGAAAGGTGCTATATAAAAATAAATTGAATTGAATTGAATTGAATTTGTTGTGACATGTGAATTTATGTTTTATCATCTATAGAATTATGTGCCCTGGTGGTAATTCACACGGAACATTTAGTGCTTATTGTGTATATGAATTGTTATGCATGTGAATCAAAACAAAAATGGCATATTGCAAAGTGATTTTTAAGTATTATTTAGTTGTATGCACACACACACACACACACACACAGATGCTCCCCGGGTTATGATGGGGTTACGTTCTGATAAACCTATCCTAAGGTGAAAATGCAGTTTACCTAACCTAACAAACATCATGGCCTAGCCCAGACTACCTTAAACATGCTTAGAACACTTACATTAACACAAAACCTATTTTGTAATAAAGTGTTGAATATCTCATGTACATATACATATAATTTATTTAGGAAGTATTTCTGTTTCACTGAATGATGAGATAGTCTTAATTATTTAATTGTGAGATAATTTCAATACCTTCATCGTTTAACCCAGTTTCATTTCCAGTACATTTCAGCACTATATGTATATAATACTCTGGCAAGGTCTTAAAACTTTACAGTGCAGGATAGAAGTCGTTTGGGGATTCCAAGGACAAAATTGATTGTACAGATCTCGAATAAAATCAAAAAATTATTCCAGCAACACGTAACACTCGGAATGCTTATCTACTGATGCAAAGGTCAACAAGATTAGTTAATTGTTTGGCCAGCTTGCAATTAGACTCGGAAATGGTTGATGTTTATGGGCGTGACATCAAAATATAAATGCTTAATTGAATCAAAGCTTTACCAGTGACAGGTGACATTGTCATGTCAACAGTGTGCAGTTAATGAATTAGGGCGCTCGGATCAGACGTAGGATTTGCGTCACGCTGGTATTTCCCAGGATTACTGCACAGCCCTCCCAGTCCTCCTCACACATCCAAGTAATACCGTAGAGGACTCTAACTTCATTAGAAAGTTTTCCATTTTTAGGGAGGGCCACAGACTGGGAGGTGAGAGAGCCAACATGGCTCAAAGGTAAACAGGAATCCAAATAAGTCAGGTTGATGAAAAATGTAATCGTCCTGATGATATGGGACTGAACATGGCGTCGGATGATTATGTGAAGATTACACGTCTTGAAATTGGCATCAGCTCTGGAGTTCAATAGCTGGAGAGGAAGCAAAACAAAATAAACCATCCACCTATCCATCCGTCCCTTTTCCATAAGAGCTGGTTGAAAACAGGGTACTGAGATACTATGGAATCACAGGCCTAGAGCCAGGGTACATCCTGGACAGGATGCCAGTCTATCGCAAGAAGGAGAACATATCGACACATACAGGTGGAATTATGGAATGAATTTGATTGCCTGACACTCCTTCTTGAGATGGCCAGTGGCCATCCTGCATGACTGTTCTTCTCTGAGCTTTCTTTATAATATTATTTCTCTTTTTTAAGGCTTCAGACATGACATGAATGCCATTTCCACGGCAATCCATTGCAGAGAAATTTCAGGTGGCATGGAAGGCTGGGGGTCCCTAAAGACCGGATTGAGAAACAGCGCCATAGACAAACAACAAAAGCACACCAAGCTATTCTGTCTGGCTTATGCCTTGTATTTTTTGTCACATGGCAAAACAGTAAAAGTTGTGGTTATTCCTCCGAAAACTTTCTAATATATATATATATATATATATACACACACACACACACACACACATATACATACATACATATATATGTGTGTGTGTGGTTGTCTATTATTTAAAATTATGGTGCAAAGTGTAGATGTTATTCTACTGTATTTTTTTCCTGTATCTACTAGATTCTTCTCTTATAAGATTGATATTGACAGAAATATGTCTTCCAGAACCTCCATATGTGCCCACGCAGACATGCAGACATGCAGACGCTCACACAAAAATGCAGACGCACACATATGCACACATGCATTTTAATCTGCGTAACCCATCTGCACATGGTAACCGCCTATACAGTTTCATTCTGCATCTTTCCTGCCGGTTTTTCTCCATTGTGGTGACCGACAGCACTCACAGCTATGAAGCCATTTCACCTGCATTAATATGTAATGAATTATTTATATGGCCCAATTATTTGGTATCATTTATGCAAAGAAGTGTCACACGAGGAATGCAAAAAGCATTTACGGCAGTTGCGTGGCAAAGCTTTGGGGGGACCTGCAGATGACACAAAGGTCACGCTTGACGCTCAAGATGCATCCTGGTGCTTGTCACTTCTGACCGCTGCAAAGATGATGCTCTGCTCAACCCTCCGCCATTACTGTTGCCGTTTCTGTTGTCGCCTTCGTTTTGAGGAAGGTCCGACCTTTTTACCAAATTACTTGTATATTAAGCTGATGTGCTGGAATGTAAATATGACAATAACATTTTTTAAATTAAATATCTACTCTGTTTTTTCTTGTGCATAAAATTGCTTGTTATTTAGGCATTAGTATTGTCAGTAGAGCAAATGATGGGTACAGCATAAATGTCACTGCTTTGAATCAACATGCTAGCCAGCTAATCCTTTGATAAATCTCCAATAATTCCTTTATTATACTATATATGGACTAAGACTGCTTAAATAAAAGGTAATACATGAAATTTTCTAGACGTGGATTCAGGTAAATTGACCATCCAGGTGTTACTGGACCTCAGTGTGGCCTTTGACAAGATTGACCAGAAAATACTGCTTGATAGGTTCGAAAATGGGTCTGCCTATCAAGTACAGTCCTTAAATAGTTCAAATCGTACCTAGAAGGTACGGATTATTTTGTAACTATAGGCAGTTATGAGCCCAAACATGCCACCATGACTCATGGAGTCCCTCAAGGATCAATTCTGAGGACCGTCTTATTTAATCTTTATATGCCCCCACTTGGCCAAATTTAGCAAGGTAGCTTATCATAGCTATGTGAATGTCCCAAAATGACAACTCATTCAAATAGCTACTTCTAGAATCCTAACTAACACCAAGAAAAGAGAATACATTACTCCAGTTCTCAGATCCTTACACTGGCTCCCTGTCTCCTACAGAATTGATTTAGCACTTAATTTGATTAAGTAATTCAGGAAGTACTACTTATGGTCTATAAATCACCAAATGGTTTAGGGTAGCTAGTCCTGGTTGAAGCCAATGTGGTACCTTATGGAAGCATCACTGCCGGTGCCCTCCATCTGAGGCCCATTAAAATTGTCTTGAGAAGTGCAAGCCCACATAGAAGATGCTGCCCTATGGGATCGTCTGTCACCTAATGGGTAGCTACGGTACTTCATGCTGCCAGCAACTCCCCAGCTTTCTGCAAAAATGCAAAATACTCTCAGTGGATCATTTTGTCCGTTATTAGTTAGTTGTTCTCAATTTTATTTGATTATTTTATATTTTTCTCGTATTTCTAAATTATACATTGATCAGTAACTGAAACAGATTTGAAGATGTGTTTTTGAGCCCATGCCTAAAAACAGCCATAGGCTAATAGCATTATGCTAAAATCAGTATGGAAACTTTTTTTTCATTTCCCTCTTACCACTGAGAGCTCATTTTCATGGAGGTTTCATGTGAGCAGGCCGATGCAGGATTCACAGATGTACTATATCATCTGTGCTCCTGATCATGCAGAAGAAAGCTGAACGAACACGTGCACAAATACACACCACATATGCTGAAACAAGTGGCCTATCGCTACAGCTACAGAGGAAAAACAGTCATTGGAACTCAGTGGGTCCCAGGCCGTCTGGCTCTAATGTCCGAAATGGAAGACTAGAGAAGCTTCAGAGGTCCAGTAATGAAACCCAAGGGACAAAACTTTCAAGGTGAATGTTACAGTGTGTAAGGAACAGCGGTCAGCTCAATGCACAAATGCAGCTTGTATCAGCCTTTTAATCCAAACGAAGGCTGTGGAAAGGCTGGGACTGTGGTCCTTTTGAACACGCTTCACCAGACCATATGTGTGTAAAGTTATTTTATTGTTCCAAAAAACAAACAAATGAAACTGCTATATACATTAAACTAGTCTTTCAACTAAACGAAAATTATTTCAGAACAATGTAACTTGAACTTAAAGTTCAAAGAATTGCACATAACCATACTCTCCATTGCCGACATTTGCCAAACAAAACTCTAAATATGCCACCTCACTTTCAACCGTGATGTATATAACATTCATGCACCCACAGCCCATCCCCTAAGCTTTAAGAACAGCATATACAAGTTCATTATTTAATGCCTCCCTCACTTATTTACATTCACGTTTACTTTGTTCTTTAAACTGCTCCTGTGTGAAAATAGCTAGAACACAGCTAGTCACCGTTATGGCGAAGCATGGCACAAGTGGGGCAAAGATGATGATCCACAGATCAGCTTCAAGACAGAAAGGGGTGTATTAAAGTGACAGAACACAGGGATAAACTACAAAATAAAGACCACGAGGGGTCAAACACAGCACTGATAAAACTGAATGCAAGGCAAGAAGCAAACACAGGAAGACTACAAAAACTAACAGGGGATGATTATCATGAATCAAACACTTAGCAATGCAGGGAAAAGAACCACAATGAACTAACAAAGAAAAGTGCCAAAGCAGGCACTTAAATGCACCACTAACAGGCCATGATGCTGGACAGGTGAAACCCATAACTCATTTAGCCAATCAGTAAAGGCACCAGACAACGAGGATCACGTGGAATACATTGCAATTAACAAACACAGGAAACTAGGGAATCTTTACTAAACACTGAGGTTAACACTAGGAAAAAAACTAGGAACAGGAGAACAAGCAGAGCAAAATAAAACGAGGCACAAGCAGAATAAACCAAAACAGGGAGACCACGATAAACTATAACAGATACAAGGAAAACCAAAAAGATTAGGATTAGATAAAACCAAAAAATAAACAAAAGGTAAGGGAGGCCTTAGGCTAGCCTTGAACCCACAATTGGAGAGGTATCAGTTTTTTAGCCACTCACTTAACCTATCAAGCTACAGGACAGCCTAAGGAGTAAGGAAACACATTAGGGACTAGGGCTACATGACAGAGGGACCAGGATGGCCAGCAACACCTGCTGGCCAAACAGGGACAGGCACATAGGAATGGACGGACACCAACCCCGACAAGTCACATAATGCTTACTATAACAGTCAATAACAGCATAGTAATAATCATTACCGTCATCATCATTATCACTGTGTTGAAGGGGGTTATTGTTTTAGATGAATAAAGGTATAGAGGCTAAAGAAACCCTACCTTTCTATGGATATAAAGCTAATCTACCTCTGTATTATCTAACCTAGAACTGAACCTTACTGTAGGAAACACTCATTAGTAAGTTTCTGTTGCACCGTCATCCTTGTCTGCCACCTGCACATTGTCTTTACAAATTGAATTTAAGGTAAAATATACATCACTAACTGCGTAGCTGTAACCTTTACTCTGTCTCATCACAGTCGCATTTGCATTTGCTCAAAAGCGTTACCAGGAGATCTGCCAATGCCCAGGCACTGTAGCCGCCTGGTAGATGTGGCTGTTGATATGTCGTGGATTTTACCACTTTGTGTGTAAATATACACAAACGCTGAGAAACATCTCTCAAAATCTTTTAATTGCACTTTGGATGACACCGGCATCTGATCCCTCAGACATTTGGCGACGGCTTATCGTACCAGTTGTTTTTTCATACACCCGAAATAGAATATTCTCTGAATTCTAAAGCCGTTGCTATATCTCCCAGGCTCCGTGTCATCTTCCTGCTCCCAGTGGTTCCTGCTAACTTCTTAAGGTCATCAATGACACACAGATTAAATCACCAACTCAGATCAAACTGTGTGGTTGCTTTATAAGGCATGCCACTATTTTTATTTTGTTGTCTGTCAACACAAACAAAATTTTATTGTGTGATTAGCAGAACAGGAGTACAACCTAGACATTCAGTTGTTCTTGCATATTAATCATATAGAAGAGTTGGAGGAATAGTTCTATGTTTTTATCAATAAGCCTATGAAGTATTTGATCATTTACATCATTTTCTTAGTCTCCGCAATTAATGTTGCCAACGGTTGCAGTTTGACCCAGTGTAGTTATTTTTAATGTTATACTGCACGCACGTATCGCATGTCTTGATGCAATGGGAAACATTCGTCTGTCAAAAGAAATGTTCACATTCACATTGTAACTGTTGTGTTTTGCAGATTTAGAAAACATTTTATGGGCACTTGTGGAAGCCTGCAGGTGCCCTGCAGCTTTGTTTCATTAAAAGGCATAGCTTTTCCACTAGGTTCCATTGCTTTGACCATATTGCATATAATGTCAATTTGTCAATGATCTTGGGAGCTCTGTAGTCTTTTTTTTTGCCATGAACAGCTTAGAATAGAGTGAGTTGGTTTGTTCCAGATGTCAGTTATATTTTGTGGAGTAACCTAGACGTACCTGGTCGTTTTGCCTACGTTGAATACACATGTGTAATTCTGTGTTCTGTGTTATTTTGACAGGTTCTAAAGTCAGGCTAGAACACAAACTACTGTTTCTCAGGTCGAGCATCTTTTTTGTTGGATCCCACTTTTGTGAAAAGGTATCATCTGAGCCGTCTGAGAAGGTAGCAATATAGCAACATCTGCCGTGTCGTTTAAAAATGATGTATTTTTGGTATCCAAATTATCCTGGCAAGCAAAAGAGCTTTGCAGTTTGTAAGATATGGTAAACAGATTTTGTAATTACTGCATTTTATATGGAACTGAAATCAATATACTAAAACACGTGCAATATAAATAAATGACACATTTTCCGTGGTTTGGTTTTTGCAGACAGAAGTGCAGGACCAATGTAAGCAATCAAATTCACTGTGGGCTAAATGACTGTCTTTGCGCTAACCATAGAGTATGTCGACTATCTGCCAAGAAAGATCAGTTTAGCATTTGTCTGTCTGTTTTGCGGAGGTGTGTAGTTAATGCATATTCTCTGTTTGACTGAAATATTACCCAACTGCTATTCTTTGGCAGCGCACTGTTGTTTATGCAACAAAAAGAGATGAGTTTTGCATTAGACTAATTTCAGAGCTTGCCAAAAATATTTCACATTAGCTTCATCAGGGCCTGTGAAATATTGTTCTAATTGATGAGTTTAGCAATACAAATAAAGGTCAAATTATAATTTCCAGATGTGCCTTGTGTTTGGCAACAGGGCGCATATTTGATGGAAATAACATCCAAATGATGTTAGATTATTGCTTTGTGAAGGTAGTGGGAGCCATATCCAGGAATGTGAGCATACAATAAAAATCATACACCAGTCACAGCAGCAGAGACTGATTCACTGTGCTGTTACTATTGAAGTTAATAGACTTAAAATGCAAATGAGTCCAACGAGCTTTGGAGGGTTTTATCTCACCAGAGCTTTCTAAATGCGCTTGGAGGTGGCTGCTGCAGAACAAAATCTGCATTCTGGAAGGAACAAGATGGACAAGAAAGATCGATTCAGCCGCAATGAGGAATTTTCTTGTCAGAGCAAATGGAAATATTTCCACACAACAGAGCGAAGGCATGGCTGCTTCATTATCTGAGTCGAGCAGACGTACCTGGCAGGCACACAGCGGTAGAAGGGAGACGTGTGAACCGGCCTAGTTTCGAGCCATCAGCAAGCCTCGGAGGCTCTGCACCCACGTTATCTGTGTCAACAGGTTCTAAATGGCCCAACGTGGCCCAAAACAAAGAGAAGCGCTCGCTAGTTATTGCTATCATTTCATTAATGGTTTCATTTGCAAGACCTTGAGAAGTTAGCATGCTCACTTTCATAATTCACCCGTCCGGCACTAGCCCACACTTATCCCACGAAGCTGGGAATAAAAAAAAATGTAGAGATCAGCAGTTAGCAACACAACAGCTAATAATATGATACACAAACCAGTCCTGTTACTCGGTAGACTAGAGAGTCTTCAAAATTCAGAGCATTTTTTGTTTTGTTTTGTTTTTTTACTTAAAATAATCAAAGCTATGTGGGCGATATGATGAAGGCACTTCATTACCAGCATTTTTTGAAAAAATGTTTTATTTAATACCTTAATTTGGATAAAGTAATTAGCTTCATATAAAATGTTTGGAGTTTCAGATAATAAAAATAATGTCAGTTCTTCACACATATGTACTTGCATCTGAATATGAATATAGCCAAAGTAGTTAGAACAACACTGAATGATATACGAGTTTATTTATTTTCACTCAAATCATTCGGTGTGCCTGTGATCGGAAGGTCATCGGTTCGAATTCCGCTCTCTGCAAGGTAGTGACGTCGCTATTAGGCTCTTAACTTCCCCACCCCTTCCAGAAAAATACTCCATGAGATAAATGGCTAGCCGAGTGCTCAGACCCCAAGCTTCACTCTCACCGATATGTGTGTGCACGTCTCAAAGGAAAGCAAGATGGGATTTTCGGAAATAAGGATATGTATCTAAGCATAATGCAGTGATGTGATGGGTTAATTGTAGCTTGTCATGATGTTGGAGGGCCTTCCTAAACCTATCATACCCTGGGGTTTGTGTTGGTATTCTGGATCAGTAGCCTGGATAAGCAAAGGAAGATCAAAACACAAGAAATGAAAACGAAGACTGGCCTGCCTTTTCCTGTCAGAGCATATTGCACGTCACTAAAGATCACACGGAAGCAGAACGAAATGCTCTATGGCAGCCCCTGATTGGTTAAACTGAGAAGAGGGTGGAATGAAACATATAAACAACAAACTTCAAACTGAAAAAGCAAATGAAGTGACCTATTAATCCAGTCTCTCCAGCTTCACTGAAGTCATCTATTTATAATAAGTCTGGCTGATAAATGTTTTAATATTCTGGTTGCATAATTTATTATTGGCAGTCTAGTTTTTAATTGACTTATAGAAATATAGTAGAGAAGATCAAAAGACTGATTAAATCCGTGTTTATATTACTGCCCAATGGTTTCACTCATCTTACTAAACAGCATCTTAGTAAAAGATCTAAGAGGAAGCATTTGTGAAGAAACTGTTTATACAATGCAGTGTGACAGGTTTGCACACGTTGCCCCCTGCAAAAGATGGAAAAGGTAACTGTACGCCCAAGTGTGAGATCTAATGTTTTGTCAAATTTTTAAACATTTCTCTGCTTGTCTTTAGCCAATTCAGGGAAAAACATCTTGTCCTGCCAAGAAGCCGTAACTCTGTGATTAATAATGTGATTTTTTTTTTTTTTATGAGGCACACACCTTTATAACAGACGTCCCATTACACTGGGTGTGACTCACACAGTTGTAATTATCCTGTCATATTTGGTGTTTCATCAGTGAAAGCTGTACTATCAGAATTTCATATTTATCCCCTGTGTTATTTTTGGGGTTGAAGTGACCCCAGTCCATTTTCAAAATGAGGTTAAATTCTATAGATTCTAGAATTTAGAACGGGAGAAGTACAATACACAAGGGATATACTGTCAATTGTTATAATGTAAGTATTTTGTATTGCAAAGTACAATTGTTCAAAGCAAGATGCATTTTCCGATTAAGATTAAAGATTAAAGATTAAAATGTACACACTATAATAAAGTCACTAACAGATTTCCTCTATAGAATGAAAGATTTTAGTGTGACGATATTTCTGTGAATATGTTTTCTTCAAAGTTTCACATGAATAAATAAATGTCCATCTGTTCATCCTTATCCTTATCAGGGACCCAAGTCAGTCCGGCAGAGCTTAGGACATAAGGCTGGAAAGTTCTGGACTCCGACCTGGGGGAGCAGAAGCGCACCACAGTGTTGAATGTTGAATTACGTGCATGTGAAGAAGGACTGGGATCAGCAGCCGAGGCTGGTTTTATTCTCCTCGTCCACAAGGTGACCTAAACGTCCTCAAGGGGCAGCCAGTCCACCATGAGACTCCCACGCAACAACGGCACAGTGCATTCAGTATCACGTTACGTTGAGTCATATGCCTGTATCTGCTTTAGTCACCGAGCCACGAAAATCATAGAGGTATGAGCATCGACACATTTACTTGGTTACATATATGGTTTACAGTTTCCATAATCCCTCAAATTCTGCAATGACAGAAGTCTAAAGAAGTAAAACACTATATTGATTTTCTTAGGATTAAAAACATTAATTAGTAAGGAAAATTAATATATACAGACCCAGGGGATGGAGAGTGATGCAGAGTGATGCAGGGCCTTAGTAGTAGCACTCCAGGCTAACACCTCCAGTGCTGGTAGATCTGTTTGTATGGAGGTGTGCAGATACACCATATGGACAAAAGTATCGGGACACCAGCCTGTCCAACATCACACTCTGAGTCAAAGGGTGCAGTTGGCTAACTGTTAATTGCTATAATAGCCTCTGCTCTTCTGGGAAGGCTTTCGATTAGATGTAGAGGTAGGATTTGCTGCCATTCAGGTTGGGTATTGATGTTGGGTGATCAGATCCCTTTCTGTGAGCTTGTGTGGCTGCCATTTCACAGCCGAACTTGCTCAAGGATGTTTCCTCTTCACTTGCAGTTGACCAGAGCAGCTCTAGCAGGACAGAAATGTGGAGAACCGACTTATTGGAAAGGTGGCCAGTGGTGTCCAATGACAGTGCTAGGTTGACTAACTTCTTCTTCTTAATTTGGCAACTCCAATTAAGCTCAGCATAACTCTGGACTGCGGGGGGAAACTGAAGTACCCTGACAAAACCCCAAGGTAAGATGGGGAGAACATGCAAACTCCACACACATGGAGCCATGGCAGAGACTCAAACCCTGGTCCCAGAGATGTGAGGCAACAGTGTCGCCCACTGCACCACCATGCCAACTTTTGCCCATATAGTGTAGGTGAACAGGCCTCTAGATCAGCCATTGTGTGTGATTGTATGTGTGCGTATCCCATCCAGGGTCTCCCCCGCCTTGGGCCACATGCTTTCTGTGATTGGCTGCAGGTCTACGGCAATCCTGTACTGCATAAGTAGTTATGGAAGATGGACTGAAATGTGTAGTGGATATCTTTAACAGCAGCTGCCTTTCCCTTACTGTTACCGTGCTTCTGTTTTGTTTTTTTAATAAATATTGTAATTACCCAGGGGCCTTTCTGTTTTGCTCCTGTTGTCTAGCCGTTCTCGCCTCAATGATCGTGTCCACTGGAGGGTTACGAGCTAACACATGTTGTAGCAGTTGGAAGTCACAACCCCCAAGACACGAAATTGCTAGGTTTCCTTGATATTGACAGTGTTTTCCAAACACACACGCACATATTAGTAGGAAGTTATCGACCAAAATAATACAACTTTGCATATAACCAGCTTGTCTGCTACATAGGCTAAACATCTTAATGATGATTCATTTAAACAAAACATTTAATATATAACAAAAATATTAGGTTATATTTCAAAGGATGACTGCAATTTAATAAAGTCTGTCTTTAGCGATTCAGCAATTAATTTGCCCGTCTATGGTTCTATAAAACAAATTACATGTGATTCAATACCTCATTAAATAGGTAACAACAAATTCACAAAATCAATTTAAAAAATCACTATATCACTGCAAATACGTTTAGGTAAATTATGCCTACATTTCCACTTAGATTTCTGCTCATTTATTTATCGTGCGTTTTCAGTGTTACATGACACCTAGAAAAGTAGCTTTATTCTGACTTTATTGCAGCTTTGCTAGCTGGCCAAAGTACTTTCTTTTAAATGACTCTCCTAGACCCCTCAGAATGGTGTACCTCACCCGTCTGGCAGGTAAAACATTCCGTGGCCACTTACAGGCAGTAATGCATTTCATCTTTCAAATTTTTAGACTGTAGCCAGTTAGCCCACAATTACATCACATATACACAGATGTATAATATATATATTGTATATATATATATATACACACACACATATATGTGTGTGTATGTGTGTGTGTGTGTACTGTACGTAAACATGTATATATAATCAGTTGCTACATCAGATACTGTATAGCTGTATGCAACCACAAGTGCTTTGGTTTATGAATAACAACAATGCATAACAGCGATTAAATATATATATAGGTACACCTGTTCATGGGGGAAGAAAGGTGATGTGAGTGAATTTGAACGTGGCATGGTTGTTGGTGCCACACAGGCTGGCATGAGTATTTCGGAAACTGCTGGTCTACTTTCACGCACAACCATCTCTAGGGTTTACAGAAAATGGGCCGAAAAAGAAAAACATCCAGTGAGCGGCAGTTCTCTGGGCAAAAATGCCTTGTTGATGGCAGAGGTCCGAGAAGAGTAGCCAGGCTGACTCAAGCTGATTGAAAGGCAACAGTAACTCAAATAAGCACTCGTTATATTCAAGTTATGCAGAAGAGCGTCTCTGCAGACACAACAGATCGAACCTTGAAGCAGGTGGGATACAGCAACAGAAGGCCACACCGGGTGCCACTCCTGTCAGCTAAAAACAGGAAACTGAGGCTACAGTGGGCACCGGCTCACCAAAATTGGACAATGGAAAAATGTTATCTGGTCAGATAAATCTCGATTTCTGCTGTGACATTGAGATGGTAGGGTCAGAATTTGGCATAAACAACATGAAAGCCTGGATCCATCCTGCCTTGTATCAACAAATCAGACTGCTAGTGGTATAATGGTGTGGGGGATGTTTTCTTGGCAGACTTTGGGCCCATAGTACCAGCTGAGCATTGTTTAAAAGCCACAGCCTACCTGAGTGTTGCTGCTGACCGTGTCCATCCCTTTATGACCAAAGTGTACCCAGCAGGATAATGTTCCATATCACAAAACCCTTATCATTTCTGACTGGTTTCTTGAACATGACAATGAGCTCACTGTACTCAAATGGCCTCCACAGTCACCAGATCTATTGACACCAAGTGACGTTCAAAAGGAATGGGAAACATTAAGTGCAGGTGTGAAGTGCACTGCTGAGACAGTTCGTATCAGGCTCCTAAAAGCAGGACTGAAGTCCCATAAAGCAAGAAAGAAGCCCTTCATTAATGAGAAACAGAGAAGAACCAGGCTGCAGTTTGCAAAATAATATATAATATTCACAGACACACAGCCATAAACTGAGAAATGAATGAAACAAAAAATTGCGCTGTAGTCTCTTAATTTTTAATTCTTTCCAGAGCTGTATACACACAAAGACACACACGTATATATATATATATATATATATATATATATATATATATATATATATATACACACACACACAAACATATATATATATATATATATATAAACACACACACACATACATACATACAATAAATAA
>JAAGVU020000129.1:4304212-4315917 GCA_011763525.2 Mormyrus iriodes
GGGGGGTTGGTCGGGTGCATTTATTTTCGCTCGGTTTATTTAACCTTCATAATCCATGCTGATGGAAAAAATAATAAATTAGTTGTCTATTTTACAAGGATGAACTCAATATATCTATTACTTAAAGGCTAACTGACTGTGAAAGTGCTCATTTCATGAGAGGCAGGGCACAGATTCTACAGGCTCACAGAGGTGGGTCCTTTGATGTTCTTTTCAATGTTAACAAAATCTCTGGCCTTGTCCCCTGCTCAAATACAACAGCAGCTGGAGATTGGATGCCCACATAAATAACCTCCTTACACAATGACATTGTGGGATCGATCCAGAAACTTGATTTGATGGGTGCTCAGACAAAGGGGGGGGGGGGGTGGGGGGGGGGGGGTGCTGAGGAGGGGATGAAGGGGAATCCACCGGAGGAAAAATAAAATTGTTCAATTACAGAGAAAACACTATTTTTCTTTCTTTAACAAGAGATTTCATGGTGTGGTCAACGTTTGGCAGGTCCAGCTGACTGCTACTAATGTTGGTATTACCCTGCTCCAATCAGCGCCCCCCCCTGAAATGGAGTTGTTATTGAACACCATTGTTTGGACCAGGTCCTTCAGCTGGGATCAATGGTGCTCCAGTATGAGGCCGATATAAAAACATGATTCCAACCTGACACCCCCTAAAGAGAGCCCTCCAGAGCCTTCTCTCCACGCTCTTAGCTCATTAATGCATAAGTGAATTTGACATACTTTTGTTTCGGGTGCAAAATAGATCTCATCTGCTTTTCTCCACTGACACCCATGAGCGTGTGCGCGCCAGTCGCCAAAGGTTTTGACCATGAGCATCCAAATGTTCAAAACACGTGGATTGTGAGTGAATCACATATTAAAAAGATAGCATTTCTGAAATGCTCCATTCATATCAAACACGTCATTGCCTTGCGTTGTCTGCTTCTGTCATTAAAACTATATCTGTTATCTGTTTAGGTCTTCTGCCAAGCATTGTCTTAAATCCATTCATGATTAGAAACTACATGGTACAAATCAACATACTGGGAAGTATAAAATTCTTCAAACTCTTATTTATACGTAGATTCATTTCAACAATACATAGGCAATAACCACAGGTTTGCATTAAAGGTAAATATGTGAAAGTAAATGTCTCCTATATTCTACCTTGGACAGGTGACCCCAATGCCCACTCTTCTGGGCTAGTTGGGCTCATTTGCTAATCAAACTCACTTAACAATAACTGAGTCAATCTCTGCACAGACTGACCATGCCACTGATGTTCAGAAGATTGTCACACTAGACAAAAACTACAATATTATGGTCTAGAACATTTTTTTTCTCTCTCTCCCCCTAGTCAATATGTAGGAGGAATCAGTAATATGATTGACAGCAGTAATTATGTGGGAGTTACAGGACGTTTTGCAAAGCGTGTTCTTAATGTGTTTCATACATAACTTGATGCACAGCCCGTAGAGTCTGCATATGTAGTACCGGTGTCTGTTTACCTTAAGAGTATAGCATAAATAAAGTTTCCGCAGTAAATCCATCTGGCTGTCCATATGTGTTAACACCCATCCACTAATTGCATATGTATTATATTGTATACTGTACTTGCAAAGTAAGATTGAAATGTTTAAATCTGAACTTATCAAAAGTAAATGTGAATATAAATTTTAGCAATCCGTCAAATGCTGTGCCCCCGAAGGCATTGTGGTTATGATTACAGTAATTGTGATGATTATTGCGACGACGATGATGATGATGCGTAGGAAGTGTTAATAGATGAAGGGCCCTATTATGAAAATATCATTATTGCAAAGGTAATACATACATATTAATGCAGCAGTCAGTATGATTTGTGTTGCGTGTTTACAATTAGGGACTAGATTCCGTGTGTATAGGTGCAGTAATTATAATCAGTTGCTTTGAGTTTGGAGAAAACAGTTTAAGATGTTTTAACGTTTTAAGAGATTCAAAAGGATACCTGACATGATGCATAGGCATAAACAATCATGCACTTAGAGTGAACTGCTTTAATATTGATAAAACATGCAAAAATCAACAGCAGTAAACCATTTTTTTTTCATTGGATTTCTGAGATGAAAAATAAATTGACTAAGCTTATTTTTGAAGCTGCCTGCTCTTTCCCAGCCTAAGTGAGCCGCATCGAAAAGAAAAAAAATCTGTAGGTGAGAAGTCCATCGCTTTTGATATATTTTTTTAATGTTCTCAAGACAAGGTCCCCCAGATTCACTGGTCTCTCAGGACTTTTTTAGATGAAAAGAGGGTTTTATCTCTACATGTCTAAAGGCAATTAAGGAAATCGTCGGAAACCAAACCCATGGGCCAATCAAACACACCAAATCTGATCAAGGTAATATCAGTGTGAAAGCAAGGACTGACAAGCACAAAAACAAAGGGAATATGAGTATCAACAAAAAAAAAACAGCCAGTTGCAGTTTGAATCAATAGTTACAATGAGGTGGAGAGGAAGAAGTCAGGAAGAGATAACAGATAAAAGCTTCTTACTTATTAAAATTCTATTTGTCTTGGTGCCTGTTTATAATTTTATCTATATTTTTATCATCCCACCACTATCAAAGCCTGCAATTTCAAACAACATTTCAATGTAAAAATGCCTCTTCTGTGAGACGCCAGCTCCGTGAAATTTAATTAATCATGCTTTTAATTTGAGATATGGGTTGTGCCATCCGAAAGGTGATTTTTTTTTTCATTCAGAGATGATGCTGGGAAACTGTTCGAAAAGTGTAGACTGACTTAACTTATATAAGCAGAATAGGTCGGTCCAAATGACAAGAACCTGATCTCCTCTTAAAATATACCTTATTTTAGGAAGAACTTCAGTTGCAATTCAACAACCACAAATATTTAACCAGCAGTAATATAGTTTCATCATTTTGTTAAATTATTATAATTTACACATAAACTTAATTTTATGCACGTACCACTAGGTCTGGAATCTGCTAATACTGCTACTTTCCTCAAGCTGTTCAAGTTTCCAGCATCCACATTTCCCATAGCAGTCATATCCATGGCCCATGCACTCAGTCACTGACACATATCATCTAGTTCTGCACTGTTTTGTATCATTTTTTGCACTCTCTTTATTGGTTTGAACTCTCTTGTGTTGTTATGCAGCATCTGTGCTGTTCCGCACTGTCTAGTATTGTTTTATACGGTCTGTTTTTTTCACTACCTATGTTATTTTGCACTGTCTGATATAGTCTGTCATAACTGAGTTAGGCTGAACGAGTCAGCATTCCAACGCACCTGTTGCACATGGCCAATGAACAATCTTAAATCTTGAATCACTGTGGACAGATTTCTTCTCTCGTTTAACATGTAAACTATGGCTTAATGTATAAGGCAAACAGCTTTTCCAAATTCAAATATATGACTGTTTTGTAATTCTTGCTAAAAGGGTCCAGAAGCCTTCAATCCTGAATCCGAGTGATTCAAAAGTTGAGCATCCTGAAAGAAAACCCTACTCTTTCTTATTTATCTATTCATTTTAAAAGAAAGCAAAAGTGGACGTGGTGACCGAGGGCCTGCAAAGACTCGTAGAAGTTTTACTGGGCTTTGAAAATGTAATTTCTCCAAACTATGGATTCCTCCCCTGGGCATCGATTCCTTTGCATGAACCCTTTAATTAGCTTCTCAGCTGATTAGAGCTGCTAAGGAGTTGCTTCTACTTTAACAAACAACTGCAAACAGCCAACACCATAAAGTCTAATGCAGACAAATAAAACGTGAAATGTTCGTCTAATACCTTTGCCCCCCTGTGGCAATGTGAGTGTTTAACCCCCATTAACAGACATGTTGATATTCCTTCCTGTAAAGCACGAGAACAATTAGCATTCGTGCTGATATTTCCTGCTAAGGGCCTGGTCAGTTATTGCTTGGACCCAGTCGATGATCAGATTGAGTTTAATGAGCTGCCTTTTAATACATGCGATAAGCAACCGCCAAGTTTAAGGTTTATTGTCAAAAACTTTAGAATTTAAATGCAAAGAGACATAGCGCTGGATCTTGAATTATATGCGTAACATAATGTTAAATAGACCCGGTCACAGCTTTCTAAAAATTGGAGAGTCTACATGTTATCCCAGGGTATTTTGACACCCTAATTTGTGCAATAACCTTCATATTACCTTAAATTACATAAGTATGTTAGGCACTGCTGATTTTCTCTACGAGATATTCCATATGAGATTTGGTGTCATATATAGGATTATGTCACATGAGGAATGGGGACCATTTATATCACACCATCGTGTCACACAGTATTTATCATTGATAGCATCCTAACAGTGTTAAGTTTTCTGACAAACTGTCACAAATTCATCCTATATTTTACATCAGGCTTATGGAAGTCTGCTATATTTCAAATAGATAGGATGTCAAATCCAGATGCAGCCTATTCTAAATATTTGGTAATAATATGAGTAATTCTGTCAAACTGTTATTTGCTGTTCAAATTTGCTAAACACCGGCGTAGCACAGATCATTTTAAAGGAGTATTTTATGTAATTAAAAGGCTGGCAGGAGACATAATTAGTCAAAATTTTAATGTCCTTTCATGCTTCCTAAAAAATGTTTATCTGGACAGTTTAACCTTTCAGTCACTTAGTTTGTATTCACACCGTATGCTGATAGATTTCTTATTGAAATATACCTGGTAGAATTTTTTAAATTATTACAAATGTTTTAGATTTTCACTCTTTTGAGTCATGGGGATAGACTCGTGTTAAGGCCCTGGAATGGACTGCCATCTTATCCAGGGGGCATAATTTCAGGTCTAAATGCCTTACTTTTAGCGATAAGCTGAAGTCCTCAAACCAGGTTGGCTCGTGGCTTCGGTTACAGGCACTGCTCAAGCCAACTGAATCTTCACATGGTACAGAGAAGTTTGTGAGAGCCTTTGGAGGAGTGTGAATTTAACCCATTGCAAGGCTGTTACCCGCACTGCACTGTAATTCTCCTTCTGTTCCAAACACTGCCAGACTCCAGAAATGTTCTCAGACACCGTCTTTAAATATGTAATCAGACCCAAAGACATTACTACTACTATTACCCATTGTAATATCCCTGTGTCTTAGGAAAAGTTATAACAAAACTCTGTGGAAATGTGAATGAAAGTTATATTTATATAGTACTTTTCAAGACACCCAAAATGCTTTACAGGACCAAAGGGAAGACACATCAACTACTACCATTGTGCAGCACCCACCTGGATGATGCGATGGCAGCCATTCTGCGCCAGTATGCTCACCGTACAGTATTTACGGTGGTGACGGGGCATTAGGGAATTAGATGTATAAGATGATTAGGAGGCCAGATTTGATAGGGCCAGAGTGGGCAGGTTTAGCCAGGTCATTGGGGTACCACCCCTACTCTTTCAAAATATGCCCAGGGATCTTTTATGACCTCAGAGAGTCAGGACCTTGGTTTTATGTCTCATCTGACGGACGGCGCCATTTTTATAGCACAGTCACTGCACTGGGGTATTGGGATCCACACAGACCACAGGATGGACTAACCTGTTGGCCACACCAACACCTCTTGCAGTGCAAATGTGCAAATGCAAGGTGTGCTAAGAGGATGTTCATCTGCAGGTCCGATATGTCTCATTCTTGTTAAACTTAATGACAGGTTTCAGCAGGATTTCTGGCAGCGTAATGCAGGCTGAGCGTGAAATGTAGTAGCCCCTTTGATTCCTGAAATACATGTGCTTTTGTTCAGTCCTCCATTTGCATTCCTACCCAGCATATACTAATAATACTCAGAATAAGATGTTGTCCTGGGTATGACGTTAAACTGCATTCGGCCTACAAGCAGGCCTACAACTTGCACGGCAAAATTTGGGGGTTGGTGGCGGAATTGGCACTCTAGCTACCATAAAAAATTTCACGACAGCTCCATCCAAACAGGCATGACACTCTTCTGCTCTCCGTGGGAGTAGCTCTGCTGCAGTCGTCCTCAAGAAGGCTGCACACGTCATGAAGGGGATGGGGGAAAGCCTTCAGGAGCCTCATCCCTGGAAGAGTTGAAACTGTTGGACTAATCGGGACAGGCCTGCTGGGGACTGGAGTCAGTGTGGTGCTGAGACGTCGCCCGCTGCATGGTGGCACTTGGGTCGCATTTTGAGGTGGTCCACCCAGGTAGGCATGTGGAACGTTTTATCTCTCTGGCAAGATGACCATCTTCCTCTGCTGTTGGGGGAGCTTTGTAAACTCCGCATTTCAGCGGCAACACTCACTGAGGTACGCAGGCCAAGGAGTGGCCAGATCTCTGTTAGTGGATAAGTCTGTTTCTGGTCTGGTCACTCTGATGGCTGCCATACTCAGGGAGTAGCTGTTGCTGTGGGGGATCAGCTCCTCCCGATGATGGCTGATGTCACCCCTTTCAACGAGCGTATTATGAGACTCAGGCTAAGGCACTCCTTGGGTGTCCTGTCTGTTGTCTCAGTGTATGCTCCGACCGCGGTGAGTGACGTCTCATTGAGGGAGACATTTTACTCGCAACTTTGCTCGGTGGTTGATTGGTGCCCACAAGGTAGCACTCAATGTGACCACTGGGTTCCTCCCTAAGTTGCTGGACCTCATGGTCGGCCGGTACACTGGTACTGTCAGTGCTGTGCAGAATGGAGGGAGAACCTCCACGTTCTTCCCAGTTGCTTCTAGGGTTTGCCAGGGGTATGTTCTTGTTCCTACTCTGTTCAATACTTGCATGGACTGCATGTTGGGCAGGGTCATGAGGTGCAACAGCTGTGGGGCATCTGTTAGTGAAGAAAAATTTACTGATCTTGACTTGCCGATGATGCTATGATCTGCAGGGAGTCAATGGAGGCACTGGATGGGGCTCTCGAGAGACTGAGCGAGGAGTCTGAGTGCCTGGGATTGCGAGTGTCCTGGATAAAAACTAAGATCCAGGCCCTTAATGACTTCTTGGGCACGGCCATCAGTAGTGTGACTGCCTGCTGGGAGAGTGTCGACCTCGTCGAGAGGTTCACCTACCTCGGCAGTGACATTCATGTCTCTGCTGACTCTTCCTATGAAGTCAGTAGATAGATTGGGAGAGCATGGGGGGTCATAAGGTTGCTGGAAAGGGGTGTGCGACAGTCCCAATATCTTTGCAAGAGGACGAATGTCCAAGTCTTTAGAGTCCTGTTGCTTCCTGTCTTGCTGTACGGCTGTGAGATATGGACACTATCCCGTGAGCTGAGATTAAGACTAGATTCCGTCAGTACTGTGTCTCTTCGGAGAATCCTCCGGTACCACACGTTTGACTTTGGGTCGAACGAGCGGTTGCTAGGGGAGTCCCGAATGAGGCACATTACCTGCATTGTGAGGGAGCGTCAGTTACAGCACTATGGTCATGTGGCACGTTTCCCTGAGGGTGATCCAGCTCGCAGGATCCTCATTGCAGAGGACCCGAGTGGCTGGACCAGGACAAGGGTTCGCCCACGTAACACCTGGCTGCGGCAGATGGATGGCCACCTCCGGAGGGTGGGACTGGACCGTGTGTCTGCCCAAAGGGTCGCCAGCTGGGATCCCGAGGCATTTCGGCATGTGGTGGGTGTGGCAACGCGCTGCATCAGCGCATGCTCCCAGACCTTGTGGCCTTCTGTGATATTGCAGGTTTGTTGAAAAGAACATTGTTGATGGTTTTTCATGTAGAGTTTTGCATGATTTATTCTTAAAATAACCTCATACGTTTTCTGGTAAATTTTGTATATAGACCTGATCGTAATCTTTCTATACCTAACAAATGCCTTTTGAGTAATACTTTCATTTAAGAAACTCACTAAATCTTTTGTTTGCTTGTCTTAAAGGCATAATCACAGCAAAGTCATGTACTAAGCAAAGTTCCTGTTGTGCAGTGTGAAAGCAATACATGGAAGTGGCCAGGACCCACAAAAGTTCCCAGTCCAGACAGCTTAGGGACTAGTAAACCAGGTCCATGTTCAAGAACTTTGCGGTGAAAGCTCCTATAGTTTAGTTTGTCATTCAGTATAAAAAGACAGAAATAATTGCTCGCTCATGAAACAAAACAATTAAGTAATAATAAAAATCATCTATTTTCCAACACCCCATGCAGCACAGGATCACCGACCTGCCTGGCGCATATCCCTGGCAACATTGGGCATAAGGCAGGGGAACGCTCAGAATGGGATGCCAGTCCATCACAAGGCACACACAATTACACATTATGGGCAGCTTTAGTAAATTCACCTAAATTCACTCACCTGGAACACAGGAATCTTTACAACGCAGGAAGAACACACAAGCTTCACACAGTGAAGGTGGTATTCAAAGACTAATTTTAATATCAGCTACGGCTAACCTAATACCCCAGACAGATCTAGAAGATCTAGGAGTTGATCTGGATCTCGTAGATTATAATGTGATATCTCTGAGCTTTCCTTTGCCTTTTTAGGGTGAGTGGTTCTCACCGGCGTGATGCATTCACGTATCGAGTGAGGCCTACATCGAGTGAGAAAAGATACCCTCACTGGATCATCACCCCTGGCCCTTGGAAATTCCGACTACAACTTACAAGTTGTACAATGACAAGGAAAGAAGAGCACCTCGAACTTTCCACTTCCTCGCAAGTGCAGGTACATTTGACAAGCTTCTGCTGGTAGCTGTGCACTGGCTCGGTGGGTAGCACCGTGGCCTCACACCTCCCGTCGTGGCTTGTTGGTTTGATTCCTGCCCAAGCTCTTTGTGTTCATGTTCTGCCTGTGTTTGTGTGGGTTTCTTCCCACAGTCCTAAGACATGCAGCTTGCATGTACTGGCGTCTCTGAATTTCCCTCAGTGTGTGATCATGTGTATGTTTGCACCCTGTGGACTGCCATCCCAACCCCACTGCATCCTACTTACCGACCTTACTGCTGAATAACATCTGTTGTGTTCTAGACTTTTACAGTGTTTTATCAGATGTGAAAATATATGACTGTGGATGTGTTCCATGATGATTTGTTTATGAGTGCAGCACAGAACATTACTTACACTGGGGATGAGTGGCTGTGGGTATTCTAAAAAAGAACAGAGTATAGTGAAGTATAGCAGAGAGAACTGAGCTTAGTATAGTGGAGTATAGCAGAGAGAACTGAGCTTGACTCCATGACAATGATGGTGTCACCCCCTCAGTCATGATAAGAGATCATTTTTTTCCCTGAGCTATACACTCTGGCCTTCACTATAGCATACAGACACTCTTGCCTTGTACATCGTGCGGGCTATGGTGATATAGGTATTGTCCCAGGCTTGTTACTGTAGCATGTAGTGCAAAGATTCATAACTAAAATGACCATACTGTTTGGGTTGTATGAAGAGAACCTAAACGGTGGATTTTACCCCTAGATCCTTAGACAACCAAAGCCTGAACTTCCTGTCAATGCTTCTGTCTCACAAATGACTTGGTTGTGGAACTATGCATTTTGCTTCGAATTGCCCATGTTTTAACTCATCCTTTGCTATCCATTAATAGCCTAAATCCGGCATCTTCAAATCTGGATCTCAATTCCAAATCCAGGTCATGTTTTCAGTTCTCTCAGGTAGTTAGTTTACTGCTTCTGATTGGCTAGAGGCTTCACACCAGACTTACAAGTACAGGAAGGCTGGAAAATCAGCAGTGCTCAGACCTCGAGGACTGTGATTTGAAAAACCCTGGCCTAAAGAAATATTTCATTTGCTTATTTCTCTAGTACATTATGTCATATATTTCTAATTATGATGCCAGTGTTTTATTTTTGCTATAAAAAACACAGGTTGGGCTACACAATTTGACCACTGCATCTTCAGAATTTTAGTTAAAAAAAAGACTAATTTCTGCCTCAAGTGATGTAGGTGGAAAAGGGCCACATATCACAGTAACTAAGGATTATCTCTGGCTGTGCATGGATGCCTGTCGCTATTAATGCTGGGGTAGCTTCTTAATAGCCGAGATCGGGAGTTAAAAACATGGCTTTCTTCTACTCTTGTACTTTGCAGAAGTCTGTCTGCTTCAGGTCTGGCACATCACCACTGCACCTTGGCGACTGACCCCCACGGCGCTGACTGTCGATCCCCGTGTTTTTCATCTTACGCGGGGACTGAACTTTAAGTGCCCCTGAGCTGAACGAGAGTTAAAGTGCCTTGAAAGGTGCTGATTGAGCACCTCCAGCTTCTTGTCGAAAAAAAAATTCAGCTTTCAGCGTTTTGCTCCAGCCAAAGCGATACTAGCGTGTTACATTTTTAGAAACTGCTTTAATTGCCCTTCCACGACAATAGTAATTCCATGAATTCCTGTTACTGTCTCATCCCTCAGCTCATATAAATAATTTATAAGGATGCTGTCAGTTAACCTCAAATAATCATTATGCCTTTTTGCTGGAAAAATAAATGATGAAGTTGGTAGCCTACATATCGAGTATAGCCTTTCGTTAAGAAAATACTCTGTTATACAAACCTTGGTGTGCATGATTTTATCAAACAGATTTGCACCACTGGCAGGTCTGGCACTCTGCTGCTGAACTCTGCAGGCAGTGGGGTCTATGATCCATGGAGGTAATTTTTTTTTTTTAAATAAGTCAGTGGGAGCAGGAATCTGAAGGTATATACATCAGTTGCTGTCAGACTACTTAGACTGGGAAGGAATCGTGGAGGGGTGGTTCTGACCAAGACAAGAGAAAACACATGCAGTACCTTATTCATAATCTTAAATCTAAACATATAAACACACTATTATTTCAGCCTTTTTAAAACGTCGTTGGGTCTGTGTGACAAGGAGTGGAGGGGTGTGGCCGTCTTCAGGGAGAGGGTCAGGTGATCTGGGTCGGTGTGCCGATTTCCACCTGTCTCTCATGATGGATGTAAATTATTGTTTTTTCCTTCCTTCACCCCAAGTAACCCTGAAGAGGTGGTAACCTTCACAGCCCCACAAGTCTGTTCCTTGAACCCCAACAAGTTCAGGCATTTCCTATCGTCAAAACCCAAACATCTGGTTTTCATTTGTTTTTTGTATTTCTGTATTTAATTAGAGTTCTGTAAAGCCTGTGCCTATCCAGCCATCCTTTTGTGAAAAAGGACAGTTTACTGAAAATGTATATCCCTTTTCCTGCCCTGTTCTGTGTCACCTGCTTCTGTTTGCTGCCCCAAGATTCATTTAAAAGCCTAATTTATGTTACTCTGGATTTTTTGCTTTGTTTGTTTTGTTTTTTAACAAAATGCCTATGTATTTCGTATGTAATCCCAGTAACTGCAGAAACATACTTAAGCATGTATGCCATTTTTAATGGTCATGCATTATACCTTATACTGGTACGTACTGTTGGTATTCAAACTTCATATCCCAGAATTCAAATGTCATATAATAATACCACTTCCTGCCATGCATTTCCTGAATACTGTGTGCACTGCACAATTAAATCCAGTTACTGGCTCTCCCGAGAGCACTAAGTATACCAAAACACTCGAGAAAGTACAGACTATGAAGTTTTGTGAAAGGAAGTGGAACTCAGGCCATGAGTTTAGTTTTAAGATCTACACTGGTTCAGTAAAGAAATGTACATAGAATCTTGTACCTGTTACACGTAAAGCTTATACATACACATATATATATATATATATATATATATATATATATATATATATATATAGCTTTTTATTGTTACAACCTCGTCGAGAATGATAGATATG
>JAAGVU020000129.1:4316017-4332390 GCA_011763525.2 Mormyrus iriodes
TATATATATATATATATATATATATAGCATTTTATTGTTACAACCTCGTCAAGAATGTCAGACGTTGCATTGCATATATACACATGTATGTGTGTGTGTGTATATTAAGGTAAAATAGTGAGAAAACAATGTTAATTATCACTCATATGCCAACGACACCCAAATATATATTATATATATATAATGTAATTACAATAACTTTTTTGAGTCTGTTACTCTGTTAGATTATTTCTGTTTTCTTTACATACATTGTCCTCCTAAAACTCAATGTTATGTCTAACATGAAAAAATAATAATAATAATTAATTCTGCGGATTTTATACACACGTGCAATGTTAGTGAAGCTTGTCAAAGCGGTATTAAATTCGGCTGCACAACTGAAAGTTAATAATTAAAAAAGAAAAAAAAAAGTCACAAAATGCAGATGGCTGAATAGATACTCATAGTTGGCTCCATACTCAGCCTAGCGGTGTCTAGCATTCTGCCAAGTGGCTGTGTGAGATGTGCAGCTTCCTTAATAGTATTAGGAGTTCAAACCGTAAAGGTTATAATCTAGCAAGAGAAGAGGCTCCTTTCTTCGCTTTGATCTCTTTCCGTTTGGCTGTTAAAAGTTGACAGCTCGACTGAATAGCATTCAGTGCTTCCATTTGTATAACATGAGTTTCCTAGTGCCGCATGGCTCCCAGCTACACCCGGGCTGGACGAATTTACTTGACATTGCCTTTGGATCACATTCACTCAGTAAGGGTGAAATCAAAACATAAAAGTAATTTCAGACTAAGAAGTACCTCCCACCCAGGAACAAAAGCTGAATTAAAGTTTGTCCTGGAAAAAAATGAGCAGATAAACTGCTGGTGATACAGTTATTAGCCGTCGACAACGTAGCTGCATGCAAACTATTACAAATAAAGTTATTATCAACTGGAAACCAATTCATAATATAGATTAAAAATGATAGTCGGATGGTGCCCTGCTCTTATGATCCTTAGCTGTGTTACTGCACTTTTCAGTGTTTACTCGGCGCGTGTGTGCGCGCGCGAGTGCGAGCCTGCAGCGAACGGTGTGCACGTGCGGAGCACGCTGTTGCGTGTAGTTGCGCTCGAGGGAAGCGGGGAAAAGGGAGTCTGATCAATAATAAGTCTTCGTAATAATATAAAAAATAACAGTTATTAAATTGCAGTGCTATGTTTTATACGGTTGGTTTACGTTTTCCCCATAAATCAGAGCTCAAGAGGAGAGGAGATGTTCGAAGTTCTGCAAGAATCGTGTACTGTTAAAATCTGCTGCCCAGAGAAAACCTATATGCGACATTAGCACCCGTCAGTTTTGTTACATCTCATCAAAAATACATTGCAACGATGGATGATTCATTTTGTCCAAACCTAATAATTCTTATTTTATCACATATAACGACTTGAACTATATTTAAAAAGAGCGTCACATATCTCGCAAAAAAATAGATATTATTTTGAGACACCTAGTTTTCTTAGCATTTCACCCCTAGTTCCTCTTTTGCTTTAAGGTGTCTTCTTTCACCATTCCTGTCATCCCCGTTTCGAGATACTTTCAATCTATTATCACCACCATCTCTAGCCATGCACATTTCCAGCAGGTTATCACAATTGCCATTCCCCCTTCTGATGTGTTCTGCTGATTACCATCGGTGCCCTGAGATATTTTTAACAGATCCTCGCGTCGCAATATCCACTCTCAACCATCTGGAACAGATCAAAATCACTGACTTCATCTAAGCAGTTAAGTATTAAATCTACAGTATCCTTTCAACAACCACGACCTCTAGTTAGGTGATTTAAACCCACAGAACTGCGAAAAAAGGTGCGTGCGATTATATATTTCCACATATATAAACCACATGGGTCAGCCGCTGGAGTTTATGTATTGCGCATTTTATTATGGTCATGCAACTAATCGTACTATATTCAGCTTGCTTACTAACAGGTACTACCTCCAGTAGGCTACAAGTATCTCATTCATCTAAAAATGAACTATTGCTATAAATAAAGTGGTAGTGGTTGAGACCTATGAAATCTAATATTTTAAGAACTATTTTAAAACTGTTTTAACACCTGCATTAAAGTAATTTACAATAAGTTGCTTCTGATTACAAGAATTATTATACCAGCTGAATTATTCCATTCATGTAATTGATCTGGGTGTTACCTTCAACGGATGCTTAAATTTAGCAATGATTTGCGTTTAATAAGGAAAACACAAAGACGGTTTTTATAGCAGTAGTGGTTTTGCGACGTCTTACTGTATAATACTTTTCATTTAGCAGCAAGGAGTGCTTTTCTCACAATGTATACAGACCATCGCAATATATATAAGCTGATCTTTCGGCGAGAGAAAGTATGTCAGTCCAATACAAAGTCAATCTTCCCAAATGAAAAAAAAAATGTCTTTAAAACTACTCTGGCAAAGACATGTGAAATCAGAACGCTCCATTGTCACACTACAGGTTGAGTAGCTAGTTTTACATCCAGGAGGTATCTCGGTGTGACTGTTTTTAGTTTCTAGTCACATCTAATGCCCATATTTCTTTACTCTGAGATTATTATTCTGTCAAATATTATCTCCATTAAGCAGCCAAAACAGTGACGGCAATTTAACAAAAAACACTAAACATATCAATGCCTCCCCTCCCACCACGTTCCACCTCCACACATGCGCGCACATGCACACACGCGCGCGCGCTCTCGCGCGCACACACACACACACACACACACACTTTCCCCCCTCTTTCGCTCTCGTCCATTCAGAGGTATACCACAAAAAGGATTTTAAAATGATCACCATAATTAGACGGAGACGGTGAATTTGGTATTTTTACCTGCAGTGAAAATACGAATGAAAAAGTTACTTCAAGTATTGCGTTACTCACTTTTACATAAGGTTCTATTTGTACGATACCTATGTAAAAACTTATATAAATATCTTATAAACACATCTGATACAAGATAATGCTATTATTCTAATAGTTATTTACAATTGCCTCCATACTTTAATTGCTTTATAGTTACAATGACAGCTCTAACAAAGACTGATATTTTATTTCGCAATTTAGCGTGACACTTGTTTCAAAATCGTATAATTTTATTATAATTTTTTTCTGAAGATCAGTTTTAAGCGGATTTTTTGGTGATTTACCTTTGACTTTATTTTGCATAACCTTCTAAGCACCCGACATATCGCAGAATATCACGTTTAAAAAGGTACAACAACCAAATATATTCTGTCTGCTTACTTCTGCAAATGATTAAGAAAATGGTTTACTGAGGATGAAGAAGCTCGACAGACCTGCTGTTTAACCGTTTAGTAATTGCGAGTTTTGTTATTTCTATTCATATTTAAATATTAAATATTCCCCAGACCTACAACTTCTGAATAGTTGGTTTTGTCCGCACTTTTTTGGCAATGTGGATTAATTAAAAGGAGATCGTACAGCTTTCAAGTTTATTGTTCTAATGTCAGACAGCTGTAAAATCGTGTAGACAGGTTGTCATACAACAAACAGGGCTTCGGTGAATAGAATCTAATGCTAAACATTTAACGTACAATACACGAAACACGCAAAAAAAAAATGGTCCCAGCCAATGCTCAAACCACAATGCTCCAACTAGGAGGGGCTTGCCGCTCAAGTGGAATGCCAATCAAAGCATCAACTTCAAATTGTATCTGAGAGATCAGCTCAAGACCTAGGGGCAGACACATCAGTTGGAGCTCAATTGTTGATCAGATCACATCCAACGGACTTGGAGCAAAAACAGAGAAGTGAGATTTTAGAGGAGCGGATTCATTCCTGCTCCGTTCTTCAGCGCTTCAGCACTTTCAGTTTGAGTTCCTGATTTTTTTTTTCTTCTTCATCTTGACTCTGCTGTAAGATTGCTGTAGGAAATGTCTTTTTCCCAGCTGGGCTACCCACAGTATTTAAGTGCCACCCAAGCGATGTACGGAAGTGATCGTCCGGGAGTGCTGGCTGCGTCTGCCCGCAGTGGAAGCTCCGAAATTGGGGGAAATCCGTCGGCTACAGCTGCTGCAGTCACGTCGATGTTGGGCATGTACGCGAACCCCTATACAGCGCACAACTACAGTGCATTTCTACCTTACACCAGTGCTGACTTGGCTCTATTCTCTCAGATGGTAAGAGCTGTATTTAATTCATATTTATTAGTGAATTTGCCACCATTATGGAAGTGATTCCAATAAAAGGCGTTATTGGTGCTTTTGACTATGGTGTTCGCGCCGTGAATCAGCCGAAATGTTCCTAAAGCGGAGGACCGGAGCAGCACCCTAAGGCGAAAGTTTACTTTGTATGTCGCTGCACGAAAATGTCGCCGATTTCCTTACGTCCCATGAAATGTTCCATTGTTGATTCTTTTTATTTTTCCTTTTCATGGAATGTTAGGGGTTTTCAAATTTGTTCTTTCATTTTTAGAAGCCTGTTAAAGGAAATCTATGTTATTCTATTTAAAAATACTGCGTATAATGTTCTATAAATTAAAACATAACATCATAATGCAGCTGAGATTCACAGTAAAAGACTTGCAATCACAATATACACTCTGTATATCAATAATAATAATAATAATAATAATAATAATAATAATAATAATAATAAATTACTGGCCGCAGTTTGTATGCGGATTACACACTTATACATTAGACATACAAAACTGCCAAATATGCGTTCCGTTTTAAAAGCTTGTATAAAAGAAAATGTGTTTCGCGGACTAACATTTAGCCTACGAAAGAATTTAAAATTATTATTCATATAGCGTAACGTTATATTAATTCCAGCGCGGCACATTCGGTAACTCTATTTTTGATTTAAAACATACGCAGCTGAATGTATTTTAAAAACGATACTTAAACAATATGACTGCATATCAATTTTAGTTGTACTTTTTGTCAACTTTGCCGTTTCATTGTATAGTCGTCATAAAGTGTGTATGTGTGCAGTTACATACTGATATGTATAATACTTGGAGATATCATTTTATATTAGTCATTGTAACATTGTAACAATAGTGCATGAATTGGTTTATGTCAATTAGAACAATTAAATTTAAATACGTTATGAAATAGATAACAGTCTAAAGCAATAAATGCAGCCAGCAAAGGAGGCCTGGAGATGTTTATTGGTTCAAGTACAAGTATATAAATGGTATTTGTTATGTATATGTATGTATGGATGTATGTGTATTAGCAATGTGAATCCACATGAAATAGATTAAATGCTGCCAGAAAATATACAGCAATAACTGGTCCCCTGTATATTTCTTGCTGTTGTTATCGTTAACAACCTTGTTTTGTTGTCGTGGCGAGTCCAAACAAACCTAATTTGACCTATCGAGATATATATATATTAAATCATAGTTTATTAAACGTGAAATGATAAGAAAAAAACACTATGCATGCGCTTTTGTCTTTATGTTACGTAACATTATATTCTTCGTCATATGTCCCAGATCACATAATGTTTGTTGAAATTCACCCGCACCGCTGTATTGCTGGAGAGGGCATTGCAAAATAGGTGTGTGAAAGTTTTAAGTAGGTTGCCAAGAGAGGCCTGTTGTCTAATTTTGAAAGCTTAAATATTTATATTGGGAATATCTGCATACTCACAAAAATATATGCTTTTAAATCGATTTATCATCGTCATCACTAACAGCAGCAGCAACAACAACAACAACAACAACAACAATAATAATAATAATAATAATAATAATAATAATAATAATAATAATATGTATTGTTTTTCTTTCCAGGGATCCCAGTATGAACTTAAAGATAGTCCGGGTGTTCATCCCGCGAGCTTTGCGGCACATACTACCCCAGCCTTTTACCCATATGGGCAGTTCCAGTATGGAGACCCTGCTAGACCCAAGAATGCCACAAGGGAGAGCACCAGCACACTTAAAGCCTGGCTTAATGAACACAGGAAAAACCCCTATCCAACAAAAGGAGAAAAGATAATGCTGGCTATAATAACAAAGATGACTCTCACACAAGTCTCCACCTGGTTTGCGAATGCCAGGAGGAGACTCAAGAAGGAGAACAAGGTGACGTGGGGTGCGAGAAGCAAAGAAGATGAAGACGGCAACATATTCGGCAGCGATAACGAAGGTGACACGGAGAAGAACGAGGACGAGGAAGAAATTGACTTGGAAAGCATAGACATTGATAAAATTGATGAAAACGACGGAGATCAAAGTAACGAGGATGACGAGGACAAATCAGAGGGCCGGGACAGAGCAGAGCTGGACAATATGGAGAAGAGACGGGCATTGGCCCTCCAAGCGTTTGATAAATCAAAAGACTCGATTTCCGTCGGCAAAATGCCGTCTGATAACAACAGCACTAGAGTACTTTCTCCCAGCGGACAGGGAAGTTTCCAGCTACCAGTAAACAATAAGCCCAAAATATGGTCCTTAGCAGAGACAGCAACCAGCCCCGATAGTTCCCAGAAAGCCACGTCACCCTCTGTCCCTGCCAGTCACGCTTCACCCCAGATCCAGCACCCGGCTTTCCTCCCCAGCCATGGACTGTACACATGCCAGATTGGAAAGTTCCACAACTGGACAAATGGCGCTTTCCTCGGCCAAAATTCCCTGCTGAACGTGAGGTCTTTTCTGGGAGTAAATCAACATCATAATCACCACCTCCAAGCACAGCAACAGCCGACCTCGGTGGTTGTATCATCTGTTGCGGCACTCAGCAACGAAAAAGTCCCAGAGGAACTCAGTCCGAAGCACATAGGTACAAGAAATTGTACTTAAAACACAATATTAAATGATGACTTTATTTCGATTGCCTATAGATCCTCAGTACATTTTGGTTTTAAAATAAACCGTTTTAAATTTCGATACAAATTTAGTATACAATTATAACTACGTACAAAAGACGAATAAAAGTCGCATTAATAGAATGACTGCAATTTGAAATGCGTTGAGGTTTACGTTTTTTTATTATTTTTGAAAATGTAACGTGTTCCAGACAAGCTTTACGTATTGTTCTTTTTATTGCAAACGTTTCTTTTAGAGCGGGAAAGTGTGCAAAGGGCCGAATCCCCGACACAGGCGTTAAAGTCATCTTTCCGACCAGTCCATGACAGGTAAATGCAATTCCATTACATTATGTCTCATTGAGTCGGTCCAGTATTGGTTCTTCACAATAATGGGAAAAACATTTACGTTTTTAGAATATACTGTATAAACTTTTCTACATTTCTTAACAACGTGATCTTTTATTTCGTTCTCTTTCCCTCCACAGACATTCAACATTTAGGCCTATTTTTGATTCTATAATTTTATCCTCATGTGGCACCGATAGACAGGGGTCGTTTGTGTAGTGGATTAACCCGCATGGTCACATCTTTCAATTTAAACACAAGTCGCCGCTGACATCATAGCGACTCCTATTGGGACCCGCTCAATTGGTTCGTCATGCACGCGAACTGCCGATTAAAACAAGCAGTGCATTTTTGGTGACCGGGAAGCTTCGCAGCTCTCCACTGCACCATAATTTCCTCTCTCTGGAGAGTAACTACTTATCAAGTCACCAAGCATAACCAGGGCCTATGCCGCGTGCTAGCGAGAAAACCCAAGGAAAAAAGACCCAAGGGGCTCGTCTAGCTGAAAGGATTTTTCCCATTGGAATGTCCTAATTTCGTACTCCTTAGAGGGATTTTTATGTTATACCATTAGCAGGAAAATGATAATAATAATAATAATAATAATAATAATAATAATAATAATAATTACAGCTATAAAATCATACAGGTATCAAGAGGCGTTATTAGACTATTGTTTTGATTTCGAATAAAATCGTGATTGCTACTCTCCACTCAAGTTATCAAGTTAAGGGCTAGGTGTGTTTGGAAACAAAGGTAATTGATGGGTTTTCAAGGTTTAGCAATTTATAACAATCCATTCTCTGTTCTCCAGTCCCAGGAATCAGCAAGAGGCGTCGCAACGAGTTCTAACGGCTCTTTCTTCAGCCTGATCAAGACATTTTTCGGGGGTGGGGTCTTGGGGGGGGGAGGGGGCGGCGGGGGAGCAAACTAATAAAAGGACAATGAAAAATAATTTTCTTCACTGTAGCATTCAGTCGATTCAGAACAACTGATGTAACTTGATAAAGCCTGTGGAAGGATATTCTTTATTGTTGTACATTATCACGCTTTGTGTTATATCTTTTTTCCCCTGGGACATCGGGTATTTTGTCTTTCCTGTGTTTGTGCTATTCTTTCTGTAAATACAGTGATCTAAATTTGTAAATAGCGCGTCAAACGAATTTGTCAAATTTATCTATTTTTGTCTAATAAACTTAATGAAATTATAGTGACGTGTAAGATTCATTTTCTTTTTTTTTTTACTTTAATTCGATTGTCGTCTTTGCAGATATTATTATTATTATTGTTATTGGTATTATTATTATTATTGTGGTGGCGGTGTTGGTTACTTCCAACATTTAACGGCCTATCTAAAGTAATGCAAATACATAATGCATTTAAAATAACAATTCGTGAAAAGTCTCTCCTCTGTTTAATGCTCTAATTTAATTTCCTATTCAGGTCTGTTCAATGGCGCTACCGTAGATGCATTGAGGTGATAATAAGCTGCCAGATGGTTGTTGGTGACAGAAAATGGACCAAAGCAGCTGGGAAAGTCATTAAGTAATAATGTGGGAACGCCCCAAACAAACGTATGAAATGCTCAAACTACAGCGTGACGAAGGAAAACTTTATACGAGATATGAAATCCGTGACACTTAAATAGCCGTTTACTCATTATACTGGAATTACAGTGTGAGGAACTTTGCGCAGGATTCTGAACGAGACTGGAATAACAATAAATTGTGAACAATAATTTTGATTGTTCATGATTTCTTGCAATACTACACATTTAATAAATACAAGACTAGTACAATAACAATAAACTGAATAGGGCTATAGTTAATTTACTTAGAATTTAAAATTTTGGAAGGAAATATGAGTAGGCTACGGTATTCCATGCTTCATGGCTACTTGATAAATTAATCCTGAATTGTAACTATTAAAATTGGAACTTTGATTTTTTTTTCAAAGAAAGGCCATTTTTAATACATTTTTCTTAGTAGGGTGTCATTTTCATACGTACTGTATTTTGAGTTTAAATTATTTTTTAAACGACGTCTGGATATTTCACCGAGGCCTATTACTGGATTTTCATTACATGAAACCACAGGCAGGTGGAATTGGATTTTATAACAGAATTGTAGCGACCTCTATGGGCTCATGTCGATGCGTTTTTAAAGGGATTTTACAGAATATTAGTTACAAGCAATTTAGCAACGCTGTACTATATCCAATCTTTTTGAACTTCTTGTTTCATTTGCATGTTGTTTACTCTGAAAAGAAAAAAAGGTCTTGCTGTAATCAATCCATTGTTTTATATCATGCTCCTCAAAATACCAGTATTGTTTTAGAACCAAAAATACTAATTAATTGTTTTAATTTACAGCCAGTTCTACGAGCTAATCGACACAAATACTTGTCCATTTAGTACTGCATGATGTCGGGCGGTGGCATAGGCGTAATTTTTTTTTTTATAAATAGCTAAAATAGTAACATTGACTTACATTTATAAATATGCCAAATTTGGTTTTTAAGTCCACCAAATTCGTTGATTTAAAAATGAATGGGAAAAACTGTAGAATGTGTATTTTATAGCAAAACACTGCATATCAAACAATCTGTGCGTATGTGTGTGTGTTTACGTGAATTTCCAAACAGAATGCAGATGTGCATTTAACATACTTTTCATGTTTTTGTTGCTACAATAATTCAAGTCCGCTAACAACATTACTCGTGTTTGCTAGTTCCTAGTGTCGGTAAATATCTTAAAAGTCATATATATATATATATATATATATATATAGACACACACATATTCCGTTGCAGTTCATGGTCTCAAACAATGACATCGCGTTATTTAACTTTTTAACCGTGTTAATGAATTGTGCACTTACATTTTAATTGCATTTACAAATGGTTTCTTTAGAGCGAGAGAGAGAGAGAGGGAGAAACGACATGGCTCAACAGAAACATGTTAAACGGAGTCATAGTCAAACAACTGGTGCCTGAACATTAATAAAGATACAAGCCCCGTTGGCGGGTTCGTAAAAAATGTATAAGGGCAAAAGGGATTGGTTCTTTCAAATCTAGGCAGGTGTACAAATTTCATTTTGTACTTTCTATTTAAAAATTGTATCTATTCTCACGAGCATTTGTGATTGAAATTAAATAACCTCCTGGTGCCCCATTTTTTTCCCTTGTAGCGAACCAGCGTGAGGTTCGTTGACGTGTTAGCTTGAGGCCATAATATTACGATACACTAATATATACAAAATTATTCATTTAGCAGTTGATGTACAGTGAATTGTCTAATGAGTAATAAACAGGGTTAGAACCAATAATTAGGCTGTCACTGCAAGCAATTTTCCCGTACTGCCCCAGGGCCAAATCGCTGAAAAGAAAGGGGAAACCGATACAGAGGAAAAAGAATTGGCAACCAAAACGATACATAAAGACAAAATACTTTTCTTAGAATTAAGTTCAAAGGAATAGGAGCTGCACTTATACAGAGAAAGCTTAGCAACGTTAATCAAAAATTTATCAGGAGCAATCAGAGAACACTTTCGGTGGGGGACATGCAATCTAAGGATATCCATGAGTAATATGTAAGGATACACTGCACATGCAGCTTATTCCCAGTTTATCCTTCGCAGTGGCTCTGTTATTGTGAATTTTGTGGTCTCGCATAAAGTCAGTTCCATAGATTTATATTCCAGAGCTAAGGAAACAATCAGTCACTTTTACACCATTGTAAAAATAAAGCTGCGATATCTCAGTGCTTAAAATTATTACGTGTCATTAAAATAATAATTATTATTATTTCAAGTTAAAAATATGTGGAACAATGCCAGCACAAAAGAAACATAGCTATGACTAAAATGGTTAAGCTGTATTTTCAAAGAAGTTACTTCAGAGAAACACACTGTGTATTATTTAGACGGATGGCTTTTCTGACCTTTACACAATGTGCTGGCCTCACATAATGATTTTTTTTCTCTTTTTTTGTGGTGGACGAGCACTGGCTTCCCTATGATGCCTATATCCCCATCACTGTGTGGCTATTCATTTATTTCGCTGTTGTATTTTACTAAATGTGAGGTGAACATTGAGGAAAGTGCATTTCCATCCTCTTCTGTTGGCGGTGGCCGATCATTCACATACTCTGTGACCTAATACACACACGGATGCCTTCCTTAGTCCCATTCGAACGTACATATTTGCCTTTTGAATGAGTTGCTGGTATCTCCAGACCGCAAACTCATTTATCCAGTTTCGCGAGAGCACTGGTCGACTGCATTGACAATGGCAAGGCCCAGCTGGAAACATCAAGCCGGCAACGTCCAGTGGCCAAAAACCCACATGACTGCTCAGCGTTGAGTCCAACTAATTGTACTGGTGCATGCTGCCTGGAAATGTACAGAAATAAACAGGGAAGATCCCTCAACCACTGTCATTTCTGTATCTGAAATGCGGTAGACCAATTAGGGGAAGAACCATTGCAGCTAAACACTGTGTTTTTAGAAAGTGGACTTTTTTGTTAACCAGGAAGTTGTATCAAGAGCTCACTTGATTAAAAAAAAGCTTCTCTCACATAATTTAAACTGATTCTCCAACGAGATTGAAAGCAGTGATATAAAACTTTGCATCTCTGTGTCAGCAATATGTTCATTTGGATTTTCTTCAATGCTTAGTGCCAGAAATGTGGCACTAATTAGTTCATCTAATTATATGTAACATTTTAGGCATCTCTGCAATATAATTTTGATATGATTTGTGATTCTGATGAACAGTCCTAAAAATGTACACTTTATCATGGGCAATTTCAAAGCTAAATAGAAATATTACCATGTATTCACTGTGGCTTAAAGTGTCACTTCCGTTCTTATAAAAATGCCCTTAGAAACATTAAGTACCTATGCATTATGTGCAAGTATATACAAATATGTTAATTTTCTTTTTATTAAATGTATTATTTTTATTGATCTCATTCTATCATTATATACTTTTTTTTCCTAGAAGGGCGCTTTTCACCGTGTTTGTGTGTTTGAGCTGCTGTGGGGCAGTATGATGCTACCTGGGGAATATTAATTTGGAGATTTAAATTTAATTACGATAGCAATTGCTAATTACTTAAACAATTATACATTAGGAATGATACAAGCAATTACTGAAATAAATACATTGCATGTGTATAAAACATACATACATACATATATATATATATATATAGTTGGAAGATGGATATATGTATATTGCAAATATAATGCAAACTCCAGTGAAGACAGGTAGCGAGTAACAGAGGCGTTATTTGCCGTCCGCCCCGATGCTGTTGTCGGTACCATGTTTAAATAATGAGCAAGCACCTCGTTTAGGTGCCTCAGCCCTAAAGGAAAATCTCCACTGCGACAGATAATAAAATCTGACTCTCCTCCGTATTCCTTTTCTGCAGCGTTGCCATTGTGGTTTTGGGATAATTCCAGTAAGGCTACACAAAGGGAAGTTAAGGCTTCTGAAGTGTCATTGTGCAGATGGGTCCGGCTAAGAGATTTCCCCCTTAGCAGATCTCCTTTGCACATGTGCAGAGCAGAAGGTGATTTGAAACGATTTACCCTCTTCTCGGCCCGTCGCTGTACTTTCTCACCATTGTGCTGAATCTCACCACAGTCCACCAACCAATAAAACCTCAGTTAGGACCGAACGTGTTATTGTCTGCTGTGGGTTGTGAGGGTCAGAGCTAAGTGTCAGCAGATGCAAGCTCGGAAAGCAGGAAGGAAGCCATATATACAGAATATGTCGAAATATATATTTGGTCGACTTGAAATTTTCTGCAGACCAATGCTGCTCCATTACTTTTTTTTAGTTATGGTTCTTCAGCTCGAAAGCTTGGAACTGCATTTGTTTATCGTTTGCGCGTGGTTTTTGTGTGGGAAGTACATGTACTGAGCCTAGTTCGGGCAATTTGTTGGATGCATTTCCAGCAGATGTTGCTTAGAGTAACTGAGCATCTTAAATTATATCCCCTCTGTTCACATCCATGGCTGTATAATCGCTCATTCAGACCAAATCCATGATCCTGATTTTCTGAATTCCAGGTTTGCCGTTTCTTCTGGATTCAGTCACTTTTTTAAGTGGAAATATGTTGTTGTTTTTTTTTTTAAAAAATATTGTTTGATATTTGTATCTAACTGCTTACAGGGATAACAACACAGCTCTTTGTGTATATGCTGTGCATGATAATGCGTACTTCCCTGTTCAGTATTTGTATTCTAAAGTTTCGGTGCTTTTTCAGTCAATAGTCTGGTGCAGTAAGCAACACTCACCTATTCACCTTAATGTTCCACCCCACAGAATGGCGGTACTTTACCTCTAATAGCAGTTAATCATTACCGTACATGCAGATCTCTGCCACAGAAATGGTGATGCAACAATGTTAGGTCACTTTCAATTACAAATAACCTACAGCACCAGGTCATTTCACAACTAGACAGCTAAATATTTTACTTTTTTTTGTTAGACCTGAATATATATTTAACTTGACTATATCGATTGTTCATTAACTGTGGTATCATATATAAGAGGGAAAAACACAAACTTAGGTTTTATCTTGCTTGTAAAAATGACACAGAAATGGATAAATGGACATTTTTTTGGTGTTATTCTCAGCTTACGGTGGCCTGTTAGTGTCAACGAGTTGCAAATTCAGAAAGCACTTACAAATTCCAGAAAACGCACAGCAAATTAAAAAATGCTTTGCGATTGACAGAGATGGGGCGAATCTTGAAAACACACGCAAAACAAAAAGAACTTTGCAGATCCTATCACAACACAAGGGGACAATAAAAGGAGACGGACCACACAGAGGACTGCCAAACCACAGATACAGTTAGCCTCATATTTTAACAGAAGCTAGTTAGGCAGTTTTTAATGACAGAATTGTGATGTCCAGTACACAGACAACGATGTACACCGACGATTACTTTTGTAGTCTGAGCCATTTCGCAATTTGTGCCGACTTTTGCTAAGGAAATAGATAACTTCACCTGTAATGAGATAATGGTTTAGCATTTTGGGTTCATGGCAACTTACACAGCCCTTGTTTTTCCAGATTTCATTATGGGCAAATTTTAGTTATTTTTTTTTTAATGTTTGCATGTATCCATATACTATGCAATTGGGCAATACACAAATGGGTTAATAGCTCTAAAACCGAACAACATAGGCTCTTCTAGTAAAGTAGCTGTGCTTTGATCAGTGGACCCTGGGGGACAATGCACACCCCTTGGTTTTTCAGATTGTCTATGTGAACAATAAATGCTAAACTAATATCTCGTTACAGCTGAAATTACCTGTTTTCTTAGTCATTAACAAGACTTTGCACTAATTGTGAAATGATTCGAACCACAAAAGTAATCGCTGTCCATCGTTGTTTGTGTACTGGGCATCACAATTTTGTCATTCAAAACTGCCTATTTTGCTTCTGTCCAAAAATATTAAAACACGGAAAACTGAATATTGAATATTAGGGTAACTTAACTATGGTGTTTTTCAAGTCAAAAAGTCGTGAGATCTCTTTCTGCCTGGTATAATTTTGCTTTCTAAAGCTCAGATACATGCTCCTATAATGAGTCTAGAGGTGCCATTGGTTTTTTGTAGAAGGTTGGACGGTTTAGTTGTGAACTTTGTATGGAGGAACAGAACTCATTTGATTAAAAAAGTGTTATGATTGCAGATCAAACTGCTGTTGGTTTTAATTTGTTAAACTTTTCTTCATTAACCAATTCTTTTAAGATTCAATGTGTTAAATACTTTTTGAAGAAGCCATTATCTATCTGGAATATTATACCTAATTATGTTTTCAATTCTGTCGGTAGCTCAGACCTGCCAAGTCTCATGCATTTTTTTCACCCTAAAAAATTTATTTACATTTTGCGTTTTAGTGCATTTGAGAAATCCAAAAGCTATGAAGACTTGCTCGTTCTGTACTACTTTCATTTAGCCTTGAAATGTGTTTATGTTATTTTTTTAACCCTCTTGTAAGGTGTTCTCAGTGTTAACTTTCATCCTCTGAATGTGTTACAATGTCTGTAGGATGATCAGTTACAAACAATAAGAAGTCAGTATGTTGTTTTGTTAACTGATTGTGAGTATTATGGTTACGTTATTAGTATACGACTAAGTGAACAGTCGTGGTCGACGCCATTATTCACAACAATGAAAGACCAGCTGGTGTAACTGAGCGAGAACTTTATCTGAATGAGACAGCAGTACGGGCGCGGTCACGCCTCTAGGCTACAGTGATTTTCGCTTAGCGACCATTTTGCTCAACAACCTGGGGTGTGTTTCCCAAAAACATAGTTGCTAACTACATCAGCAACTTACATAATTGGAACCATGCAACTGAATTGGTCCAACTATGCACATGCAGTAATCAGGTTATTAAAAAAACATGTGAACATAATCGGGCTATCACCATAATCATTTTATTCTCAATAAGCCGATTATTGAGTGCATCTACACATAGTCATAATAAGCTAACAAAATAACATAGATCTCACTACTTTGTGACTTAGGAAATTGTCCCTCCTCTCCTCTGCATGGCCCATCTCCTTTTATTGTCCCCCAGAAATGTCCATTGTTGCGAGCAGATATGCAGCAATTTTTTGTTTTGCATGCGTTTTCAAGATTTGCACCACGTCTGTCAATAGAACATATCTATTAATTTGCTGCGCATTTTCAGAATTTATCAGTGTTTTCTGAATTTGCAATGCGTTTGTCGAAATTTACAAGTGTTTTCTGAATTTGTATGTGTTTTATGAACTTGCAGCGTGTTGACACTTATGGGCCACATATGCAATGCTCAGACCTCCTATTTAAAGAAATCTGGAGATACTTTTTGTCAATGAATTGAAATCATATTTACTTGGAGATGTAAGCTGCAGTTTCACGGTAAATATGTCTATAGCATATTTCTCTAACGAATCATTTTCTAATCAAATTGTAGAAGCACATTTCCCCAATTGAGGGAAATGCCATCGTTTTTTATTGTGATCTCCATACACATCTGCCACCAATATCGTCCTGAGTGTGATCAGCTCACTTGCCCAATCTCTTTTATCATCTTGCCAACAACAACAGTTTTGCTTAAAAAAAGGCATCCTGGAAAGATTAATTCCATTCCTGATCCTGAAACTAGTATATACGAGTATATACAAGACACAACAACAACAACAAATAC
>JAAGVU020000129.1:4332490-4342704 GCA_011763525.2 Mormyrus iriodes
TAATAATAATAATAATAATAATAATAATAAAACAAAAAGACACATGGATACAAGAGAATATGTTTCCAAAAGTAGCACAGGTTTAAGACCAGTTTACACTGTATTTTATTGGATATCCCTGAAAATGTGAGGTTTAGTCTGTGCTTGGGTTCAAGTGGGTGTGACTTTTTCAGTCTGTCACAGTCAGTGCATATTACAGTGAATGACAATGGTTCATGTACAGTTCATAAGATTGTAAACATATGCTAAATTAAACTGAACTAATTTAATGTGAATTAATACCATAATGGCACATGTCTAGTATTTAACGATTCTATTATTACATGAAAAACTGTTTATCATTACTGTAGATAAAATTATGCAATTGTAATATAAATCATAGTCATACAAACTGTTATTAAGGCAACAACAACAACAACAACAATAATAATAATAATAAAAATAATAAAAATAATAATAAAAAGCCCTGTCCGATGTTATGACTTCATGTCCTTGCTGTTTCTAATAACAAAATGTATTAATTTATTAACCAGTCCACATTTTTACCATTGTTCATAGTACAAATTCTATATATATATATATATATAATTTTAAATTATTTTTTTCCCTAATTCCTATTACAAATATTAAGAATTTAGATTTAATGATTTAATCATGAACAATGATTTAATAATTATAAGCTATATAACCCTTTTATTTTCATGAATTTTTAGAAACAACAGCTGTGATTGAAATGTAAAAAGGCCATCTACCACTAACAACCTTTATACACACACACACACACATGCACACGCACACACACACACACATGCACAGACGCATGTTCTCGATATGTTTAAAGTTTAATAAGCGTGTCAATCCGCACACAGCTTGTGTGTCCTTCCCTTCCAGTTATTTGCGCCAGGAGTCAGTAGGGCCACAGCACTGAAATCTGTGTACAGCGCTTTGCCTTTTAACTGAGATTAGTACAGTTCTGATGCGCCACAGCCTTTAAAATATGTATCAAAGCTGTTGAAATGCCAGCAGTTGGTATGTGGCAGGCGGGGGAGCGCAGGATTGGACGATGAAGTTATCCCAACTTCCAAGTACCCAGCAGGCCGCCCCGGCCCGTTGTTTGCGGGGCCCACCATTGCAATCGGTAGTTCTTCACACAAAAAAAAGGGATCGCGGGTCGGGGAGCCACTATCTGCTGTCCCTATGTGAGCTTTGGCACATCGATTGCCGGCTCTCCAGTTCTCCTCAGGAAATGCCGCTGAGTAAATCTTTATGGACTCCCGGGCCTGTCGACGCTGGTTAAAAAGCTGCCAGTTAAACAGCTGTGCGGAGCCCGGTTCCTGGATAAAACGCTTGGACGCGTATAGCTAACTCCACGGGGTGAGGCCGCGTGGGGCTTCCTGAGTGGAGGCTGTCGCAGCGGAGGGTGTTAATTGGCAGGCTCTGAAGTGCCGTATACCTGCCCTTCATAATCCCAGCACGGGCGGTAGCAGCAGGGGGAAACCAAACGTTTACCCAACACCCCAGCCCTCGGCACTCACACCGCCACTGACCTCTCTGACTTTGCAAAGAAAATAAAGGCCCGCTCTGATAAACTATCAATGGGAACACTGGCTAGCATAGAATTACAAACATCTTGGCTGTCCCCCAGAAAAAAACACACACACACACCTTCTGAAATCTCCCAGAAACCCCCAGCCGTTCCTTCCAGTAAGCTCTTTGGCAGTCTGGCTCCAACGGATCCAAGTACAAATCAAACAGAAATCCTCAGAAAAGGCAGAGATGTTATTTATCCGTCCTGTTTGCTTCTGGAGACGTTTGTTGTCTAGGAGCTCAAAAGCAACTAATGTTTACTACTCCTGCAGGGCACTTCAGAATATTCCAGCATGTCAACCTTCAGTGAGCACGTGTGTGCACGCTCCACAACATACTGGCAGAAATCTGCCATTACATCGTCCTGTAAGATGTCGAAACATGTCAAAAAGTATTATGGATTGTGTAATTCATGAACGACGGCTACAGTTTAACGATATGATTTTTTAATGCATCTCTAACTATTATTTTATCTGGAAGCTTATCACAGTAGTTCATACCTGAATCATTTTATTATAAACCTTAATTAACGTAACAGCATTTCAGAGTATCCACCAATGTTGCGTTAGCATTTAGCAAATTGATCTTAGCTTCCAATTATCTAATTTCAGAGTGTGATTTCACCACGTTGCATTAGCTTTTTGTAAATTGATCTTCGCCTTCTGATTATCCCATTTCAGAATATGCTTCCACCACGTTGTGTTAGCTTTTTGCAAATTGATCTTAGCCTTCCGTTTATCTCATTTCAGGGACGGTGCTTAACACCATAGGACACAACGTGGGGAGAGGAGGCAGATGAGTTAAAATCCACGGATGGGCCCGGGACTCTCAGCACGTCCTTCTCAAGTGACAAACGGGACTGATTTGCAGCAGGGCGCATCCCATCCAATGCTCGCTTAGCACGGATGCGCATAAAACATCAGCAGAATTCCAGCGGGTGACACGTCTGGCTGGAGTCTCCGGATTTAGAGTACCTAAAATGCAGAGTGGGGAAATAAGCAAACAGGCTCACTTGGGGTTTGCATAAGGCGCCCAGATGAGAAGCAGCTAACCGCAGTCTGAGGAAGAGAGATGGGCGTGTGCCTATGTCCCCCGCGCATCTCATACGGCCCATCCAGAACAGCTGTAAACATAGATTTTCTAAAAAGCCATAGGAGCGCTCCGTACTCAGTGGAGTATACCAAACTCACGGTATTATATAATCTTCAACGGATTGTTAGCAGGGACATACTTCGGCACTGGTTCCATTCTTATTTAAGAAAAAATTTCAACTAATTGTGATACAATTTTTAATACTCTTGTTTGTTTTTATTTTATTTACTCACCCCCCCCTGTCGTAGTTAGTCATGCCAGATGTGTACACATCTCCTCAGCCTTTTGCCATCCAACTAGACAGTTGACTCTGAGGCTCTGTAATGCAGTGTTTATAATCTGGTGGATCACGGGACCATTTTTAGTGGTTCGTGGAGTGTGTGGTTCAAAAAAAAAAAGAAATTATCAGTGTTCCTTCTCCAGTCATTGGGCTGTGAGTTATTGAACATACAATAATGTGGGTCCGAATGCTAACCCAGTTAAGAACCACTGCTCTACTACACAAATGATTTAACAAAAAAAGGAATAAAATGAATGGAAATAAATACACAAATATATGAAATGGGTGAATATTTTAATGCATTAATATGTGGCTGTGTAGAATTGACCTGAAGAACTCTGTCAGATGTTATAATATATTCCTGCTCTCGAGAATAGGAAAGCGTGTTTATTTTCAAAATCCACAACCAAAATGATTTCTGTGAAATGAGCCGCCATCCACGGAAATCCGTAATCTGTTATATGTTTATATCATTTGCTCTGCTTTAGCAATTAGGAAGTTCATAATGTTATTTAAAATAATAACTGTTTATATCCTGTTTGTACTATGTATGCCTTTTATATATATTTACAAAAGAAACCCGAAGTGTCAGCCTAAGTAATGTTTACATCCAAACCTTCAAAGAATGTTAAGTATACATTGATGTTTAATTTATTATCATCATATCAGCTTCAGAATTAATTATGCCTTTCCTGAACACACCACCGGGCGATGCAAGCTTTAAACACACATTAAAGTACCGTCTTGACTTGTTTGATCATTGTTCAGACATTATTATTAACAGTGTATGAAAAAACACTGAATACATACACAAACCTTTTATTTACAACATTTTATTTAAACCATAAATGGCTAATTTCTGTCACATTTTCAGCATTTATTTTTACAGCAGTCCCTGTTCGCAACCCTTGGTCTGTCAGAGTCTGCTTCTGGCACAGTGTAACCCTGACACTGTTTGACAAATACAGTACACATTGACCCCCTAGGTTATTTACATTAGGAATACACTAGACTTTTGACAGACTCCACTTAAAGAAATATGAATAAGAATTATCTCTAGTCAAAAAGTTCACTTGTAGTCCTATCAAGGTTTTCATAAAATACTTCTGGATGACTACCACAGAACATTACTTTGTCTTAACACAAAAAGAGAAAGGTGAGTTTGTAAATAATATTCCATTACTTTTATCTGGTCTGTCTACTCTCAATTTTTCCCTCATATTAATTGCATTCACTGCGGACATTTTTATAATTCTTATAAATAAAATCTTATAATAATTAAACATCCCGTATAAATGTGAATGGTAGGAGGGTAGAGGCTGATTGCAACAGGAAGTAGATCAAGTTCAATTTCCTCTCATGTCACTTAATACGCTGAAAGGACAATCGTCAGTGACAATATTTATGTGCTTGAAATGGATTAAGTTTAGTTCGCAGTTTTAGTATTTTGAAATTAATTTCTTCACCTGCAGGTTGAAGAAGCTCTCATTTCATAACAAAGTAAATACCCTATGTATGGCACAGTGAATTGATTCAATAATGAAATAGCTTTCTCCCTCTCTCTCTCTCCCTCTCAAATATATATAGTGCATCAAGAAATTTGTAACTACAGCTGCCTGAAGTTTGGGGGGAAAAAGTCTAGACAGTAATTTTTAAAATATATTTTAAAAAATTGTGAATTTTAGCACCACAATTACTATTTTACTAGTCGTAATAAAATAAATAACCTGACCTAGACCAACTGAACTGGTTGGATAAAAAAAAAGAAGAAATTCTGATACCCAGCTGTGTTAAGAGGCTACCTTGATAGCTAATTGCTCAAGAAGTACGTAAAGACAAGTTTAGTTTATTTTGGACAGAGATTTTTTTTTGGTCTTCATTCATCGTTAAGGAATATCTCCATCTGTCCAAGTTAACATCATAATCAATGCATTTATACTGTGTATTGTTTAATCACCAAAAGAAACTACAGCAGTAATGTGAAAAACAGTTACACATTTTGGAAAATGCCAAATTCCTTATTATGAATGTCTATTAATTCATCTTTTAAGCACTTATCCTGGTCAGAGTTGTGTGATAACCTGCAGGCTATGACAGGGAGCAAGGACACGAGGCTGCAGTATGGCCTGGTTCGGACACCAGATCACTGGGCTCACATATGCGTGATTATTGTCTATGGGTAATTTGGAAATGCTAATGAGCCTGACTGCATATCTTCGGTCAATGTGAGGGAACTGGAGTAACCCACGTGACAGAAGGAGCGTATGCAAGCTGCACACAGACACAGACACACACATACAGACACAAACGCACACACAGACACACAAATACACACATACAGACACAAACACACACACACACACAGACACACACACGCAAATACACACATACAGACACAAACACACACACACACACACACACACACACGCAAACACACACAGACACAGTCACAGATATACACAGAGATACACACGAACACACAGCCACAGACAGAAACGGACACACACACACACACACACACGCACACACACACACAGACATGCAAAGCAAAGGTAACATTTGATCCCAATCCGTGTAGGTGTGAGCCCGCTGTATCGCCCCCTAATGAAAATGTATTATAATTAAACTGTTATGCAACTGGATATGGTGTGCATGTATTATACTGATAATCATACGCAGTCTGTAAATGATTAAACACTTCCTGTGGCTGGGCTGAGGACTGGGCGGTACCTTTTTGAGGTAGCTACTCTGTATGCAGGCCAGCGGTGGGAGTTAAAGCAGCGTTAATCCCTGACTATATCCACATGACACCTCCACACATGTTCACGTGTGCAAGCGAATCCATGCAGGGAACTGCGGTTTTACCGCATCCACAGTGCAGCTCAGGTGACTCTCAGCTGGAAGCACGGAGTGCTTATACACATTGTTATTACAAAGATTAGCATTCTGTGTTACGTATCTACTACGCTATTGCACTATTAAGCAGAAGTACAGTGTGAAATGTCCTTCAATGAGTCTGGAAGTGGGGAAATTTAAAATTCCTAAAAATCTAGTCTTGCCAAATATCAGGAAGGTTAAAGGTCAAAGGCACACATGCTAATGATGCCAAACTATAATAATTCCCCCCTTAGCCAAAAATTTTTTTTTTTAATGCAATGCATCTGCTGTGCAGACAAAATAAGAATGCAATAAAAAGGTTTGATAGATTATTGCCAAAATGAGAAGGCTGCTGCCACATGGGTTCTTAGCAAGACCTTTCGTTTACATGAGAGCCAGCTGTCAGTCACGTGACCTGGGCCTCAAGACCGTCAGCAAACTGAAGGACTGCCTCAGGGAAATGGTGTGACGCCTTAATCTGCGAGTCCTTCAGAGTTCAATCACATTACTGTCAAATTACAAATTATTAATATTAGGAATTACACCAAACAAATCATTTCTAAAGACCTCCACCCCTCTCCGCCCACACTCCCCAACAGATTTCAAAGGAAACCTGGGGAGAGGACGAACAGCTAAACATTTTTCCCTTTGATTAAGATAGTGGAGAGCCAAATTTTCATAGGTGCCGACATTCAACTGAAACATCAACAGAAACGGTATAAGGAACAGATGTGCAGCGGGGCACAGGCGTGGGAGGTACCCCACACATACTAAAGGCAACATAACCGTTATTTTATGTAAGCTGTGTTTCTGCACAGAGGAACTGATCAAAGGACTCGAAACACATCTCTCGCATGCAGCCTCAGTTTAATGCCTCCTACAAGTACTTTCCATGATGTTGTACACAGTGCGTTTGCATTGATCATTATGTACCCTGCAAATTTTGGAAACCTCTATATTTCGCAACGAAAGTGACTTACAGCAACATATGCTCACCGTGCCCATACAGTCTTCTGTTGTCTTATGTTGCGTGGATGTTGGTATCACATGCATCATTAATTCTCGTTATATATCCTGGTTTGGGTGTCGATACAACTTGTGCGTGCTGGCAATTTAAAGTCTTTTAACGATATACAATGTTAGCAAAAGACATTAATTGAAATAATAGTAATGCAACTGAATTGTCTGCTCACAATGAAATAACTCTTCATAATGGGCAGTCGTTCCAATAATAAATTCAACAATTATGAAATTAATGAGAAGAAGAGTTACAATTTGTTTCCCTACCTGCACAGTAAGTAAGAAACTCTTGTGAAAGTTTCTTGATGGATTCACTTTCAAAGGAAAGATCATTATAAGCCCATAGTCATAGATTTAGCTTGCATTCTCAGCCAAACGTCTTATATATATTTGCAAGAAATCAAAGCCTCTTTGTGGGAAAAGCTTTAATCCTTTCTTTGGCACATAAAGGATGCACCTTTAAACTTGCTTTCACCACGGTGACAACCATGCAAATCGCTGTGAGGTAGGGTGCCATCTTGGTGACATCGTTTGTTGGAATAACATAGCGGAGGGGAAAGGTCTCGCCTTAGACATTCCAGAATAACACTCCCCTCCGTGAAGTCGCTGGAAGAATTGTCACAAGCTTGTTATTTGGCGTTAGTTTTTTTTCCCTGCTCTTCTGTTACCCAACTAGTGCTATAGTTTGGAGTAATCTTTTGGTGCCCCTGGGAAGCTTTATATACAGCCATTTTTTGCAGCTATAGACAGCGTGGGCCCTGACCTACTTTAAATATGAGTGGCCGACTCTGAAGACCAACCCATAGCGTAATATTCCTTTAAGTCTGGAGTACATTGTTAATTTTCACTAGGCTGCTCAATAAGTATCTCAGCTGTCCATCTGAGTTCTTATTTCTCACGTCCTTGATAGTTTTCAGGAGACTTCTGACGATATGAATGTGACCGAATAAAAACTTTTGGCCTCCTCAGGTGAAATACTGTTGCTTGTGTGAACCTTGCAGACAATGAGCCATGTGGTAATTCACATATTAGTTTATATTCAGGCATATCCTCCGTGACCCTGACTAGGAAAGGATGGATGGATGGTATGAGGCATATTCATCAAGCCATGTCTAATTGCCAATCACACACACGTGCACACACACACATATATATTTATTAATAAAACCAGCATCAAAAAGCCGGCAGTCTGGTTTTTATTAAATTCCGAATGCGCAGTTCCTCTTGAAATTTTAAACTTTTAAGTTTTTATCTCTGTTTCTATCCAGACTTCACCCGTGATTCAGCTGTGAATGGCTGATGGTTTTTTTTTGCCAAACTTTTCAACTCAGAAATGCCACAGGGGGTATTTCCCCACAAATGGCCATACGTGTAAATAGTTACTATGCATTTATCATAATTATACTCCATAAATACTCAGTCATTGCTTTGGAATTTAATATGTCACGATGACTTAATTTAATGAGGGAAAATTTAAAAGTCCTGCAAAACACCATACAATCTCTCACCCCTATGCAAGCGGATTCTAGTGTCTAGATCTACGGATTTTATTCTAGTTGTGTGGAAAACTGATAACAAGTAAATCCTTTTCATACCAGCAGGGCTAAGAATTTAATTTGGAAGGACCAACTGAATTAAACATTTAAGTCCTCCATAGGAACCTCTGGCTTATTGTAAACTATATGCTCAATTTCTCACATAAGTGACATACAATGAGTGCAAAAGTATATGGCATTACTATAGGTTGTCAGTGCAACAGCGGCCTTCCTGAATGGTTTCCATTTGGAAGATGCAATGGCATCATGTTTTTATGGTTCATCTGCAGAACATTATACAGGATGTGGCAGTCAGAGTCGGGGCTGCGCCGAGTCGGAGATAGCATCACAACAAGTTAATTGGAAGCATGGACACGGGCGGGGTGGATCACGTGCGGTCGGGGTGAAAATCAGCAGGAAGTCACATGCATGTGATTTGACAAAGGCTCCGCACTGGGAATTTGCCCTCTAAGACTAAATCCAAATGCCAGTGCAGCATATTTAACGATGCCAGAATGTAGCGTTTCGCTTAATACGAATGAAGATATCATTGCATTCACTAGAGTCAATGCAAGTGTTTGGGAGAAAATAAATAACAAAAAACATTATCTTAGTCAGACTGTACAACTTCGTACTTAAAGACGTTGTGAGCGATAATATATATTGCTAAGAACATGTTAAAATAATCCTTAGTTACATGAGTACACAAACATGGTCAATATTAAAATATTTCAGCAAAAAATACCAAGGAATTAAATGTTGTCAGGGAAAAATTTCAAACGAAAGACAGCCCTAGGCAAATATACATACAAACAATATGTACAAATACAGAACAGTGATTTTTATAAGGCAGTCAGCTGCTTGCGTGTTTTGCTACTATGCCACAATTCATCTCACTAAAATCAAGTTATTTGGATGGACAGTGTGCCTGGTTCAAAGTTAAAAAGAACGTTTTTTTTCTTCTCTTTTTTCTGTGGACTTGGGTCTGTAGGTAGGTAATATATAATGCACATTGCCATTGTGAGATTTAAAATCTATTTGATGCTCCCCATCTGCTATTGAACTATTTTACATAAAGGAAAGTCAAACAAGGCACAAACGTAGTTATGGTGAACCTTAGGAGCCTTGGATCGAGCGTGTTCTGGTTTATCTTACCTTAGAAAAAATAAACAATGCTGTCTAATAATGTCGCTGGAATGTTAGCAGAGATTAGCCTTTAGCAACATGCTTTCAGAATTAATGGATATTATGGGTTATTCTGTGGACTCAGAAGGTCTTCATTTACTTACTTAAAGACGCAAGCCGGAGAGCCTAAGTGAGGCATGAAGCTTCACATGTGTTTGGAATGATGCTGTTCCATATGCAGGGGAGAATAATGTCACGTCTTAAAACGTGACCCTCTGATCATTAATTCGACATGCCTCTTTCTATATAACCCTGATATCCTATAAATACAGAGCACTGAAATTAAGGCCAACCAATGGCCTTGCATGCAGGATGTCCCCTGACTTGAGCCCTATGCAGCCTGGGATACTGCCACCCTATGATAGATAAGTGTCTCGGACTTTGAATGGGTAAATGGATGGATTTATTGGTGCTCGCTTTTCATTGTAATATAACCCCGTTTTGCTCAGCACTTATTCTAATTTAAAGATGAATAAAACTAACATTAGCATATAAAAATGTGAAAATTCTTACAAAAAAATGAAAAAGGTTGTATAAGGTTAGCTACTATAAGGTTATTCAAGCAATGTTTACATGCTTCTATACAGTAAGGTTAGCTACTATAAGGTTATTCAAGCAATGTTTACATGCTTCTATAA
>JAAGVU020000129.1:4351336-4373019 GCA_011763525.2 Mormyrus iriodes
CTGGATTATAATGCTAACATCCTGCATCCTTATTCCAGCTGCTCCATAGATTATTACCTGGATTATAATGCTAACATCCTGCATCCTTATTCCAGCTGCTCCTTAGATTATTACCAGGATTTTAATGCTAACATCCTGCATCCTTATTCTAGTTGCTCCATAGATTATTACCAGGATTATAATGCTAACATCCTGCATCCTTATTCTAGTTGCTCCGTAGATTATTATCTGTTTTATAATGCTAACATCCTGCATCCTTATTCTAGCTGCTCCATAGATTATTATCTGGATTGCAATGCTAACATTCTGCATGCTTATTCTAGCTGCTCAACAGACAGTTAGCTAGCCTAAGGATTAAAAGACTAAGAAGTTTACATTTCGTCCACCGCTTTTGAAATGATGAGATGAGTTTTCCTAATCTTGTTTTGCTTTAGAGTGCAAGCCTTTAAGGCATTAAGGCATCCTTTTTAAATTGTGCTTCCTTTGAGCACATTTGCATACATACATTTTTAGTTGCATTTGCAGAGCATTCTTGATTTGGCCTCTATAAGCCCAAAGTAAAAGGTCTCCTTAGGCCATCCTAATAGCGTAATGTATGTTTGATGTTTGTAGATAACAACCTGTTTTTTCCCCTTTCAATTTCATGAAAAAAATTAAACTGCCTCTTGATCTTAATAGGATAGATTGGCAGGCAGGATGCCTAAATACCCAGTAGTGGAAAGGATGGCAGTTAATATGTTCCAAATGATTTCAAACTAGCTTCTTAGCCTTGCAGTTGTCGAGAACAATAACAGTAATAGGCTTGTACAATTCAATAGTTGACATCCATCCTCCCATTTTTCGTAACTGCTTAGCCAGTTTTGGGGTGTCGAGAGTTAACATTTAATGTTGAAAAAGTCAAGAAATAATGTTGACCATCATTCAAAACAGAACACTGAACTCCCAGCTTTTCTAAATTTCCTTAGTGTAGGAATAGACATTTAAAAATATATCAACGTTACACCTAAAATTAAGGCAGATGTCACTTAGTTATCATTGAAGACTGCTTCTGGGAAGGCTGTGTGGATGGAACACTAGAAACATGGGTCTCTCGCTTAGTATCGGATCGAAAGATCAAACCAGGATAGATGCAAAGCATGTGATTACACACAAAATGCGAGCTAGACCTGGATCCCATCCCATTTCCCTGTAGGTGTGACAACAGTGTGGTGCAACATATGCGCAAAAAGACCTCAAGCAAAATAAATAAAACACTATCCCCATCAATCACTTTTATTTTGATTGATTTGTTATGAGCAAATACGCCGTAACTAGCAAAAACAGCACACAGGTTTTTATAACAATAAGAGCGGATGGGGCAGAACTGATTACAATCAGTCTGATGAACACCTATGATGAACCCACATGTATTTGCTTGCTGTATTTTGGATAATGCTGCTGGTACAATTCACTGAATGTCACTGCACACTGTGTTATAAAACAGCTGGACCTATGGAACAGCATGAAGTGTGTGATACCACACATGCAAGGACTGTATTTTTGCAATATTTTTCTGCCCAAAATGTAACAATTTATGTTATACTATCTTACTTTTTTTTTGCTAAACTGAAAGCTATATGTAAAAAGTATCGGTGTGTAAGAACAAATGCTGAAAAATTTCATTTTGTTTGTCCAGTTTATTATTCTATGGTAAAGCCAGATCCTGAAACTATAATGTAAATAGAGGGAATCTTAACAATATTCATGCCTTAACATCCTAACATGCCTTGACAACTTTAATAAACATTAATAACAAACATCATGATCATACAGTGTTTGTCATTAATGAATATTAATATTCAGTGGTAACCATCTGCATAAATTGCCAGAGAAAAGAATACTTGGGGGTGTCCTTAAAAAGGGTTATCAGCCAAATAAATAACTACCTACAGAGAGTGTGGTGTCTCAGGCATGAAATTTTGACGATAAGAAGACAGCTGGAATTACTTAGTTTGGCTAATGGTTAGGCATTTTCTGATATGTCATAAAATCTTCATGACAACAGCTTGTAACACAACCATGACCCCTGAAAATATGCTCACTAATTGGCAATAGTTACACCTATTGACATTGATTTTAACCTTTTTTAACACCCTTGAGGAGGGCTGTCATTTTCTTTGCTGAAACAAATAAATACATATATTTGCAATTATGTGGAAGCCTGACATTTTTATAGCAAGCAATGATTATGATTTTTGCTTTTATTAAACTAATTTAATTTTAATGCCCTTCCTAAGCATTGTGCTAGTCTAAGCCTATCATATACTAGATCATGATTATTCCTGTATGTGTCTAAATATGATGTCGCATTTTTTTTTTTCAAGTTGCACCATATTTACATTTGGGGTAGAATCAGGTGTTCGTTGCTGCAAATAAGGGAGGTCACCGTTGTTGGGTGTGTGCCCGAAACCCAACTGTCAGGCCTGAAAGGATCTTGAAGCCTTTGGAGTGTGTGTTGTGTCTGAAGGAGACTCTGAGAGAGAGGATGGCCTTAGGCAGCCTGGGGTAAGGACACACATGACTGAGTGGCAGCCAGTCCCTATTGCTTCTCATTGTTAACAGGACGCAAATATATAGGGACATGATTTACACACTGCTAGACCCGCTGGGGAAGACCTTGTTAGTGTTGTGAGGATAATTTTAAGGTTCAGAAATAACACGTATTTTACTTAAAATTTACATTTTTTAAAATGACCAAATAACACAATTTAAACATTGTTTTCACTCATTTCTGAGCATAATTTGTGGAAAAAATAATATATAATGGAATGATAAATTATTGTTTTTATGTACAATATTTGCTATGCGATATTTAATGTTCCACCTTGGGAAATGGACTGTTACGGATTATATTTTAGTAAGACATCCTCCAAAGTTTGATGAATTGGCCTTGAAATATACTAGATTAACAGTCACGTAGAGGTTACAAATCTAAAAGTGGACATTAGTGGAGAGACAGAATTGGGAAATGCAAGCTGCGTGTAGATACTTCCTCCATGAAAAAGCTGAAGGAATGATGCAAAGGAGAATGATGTTATACTAGAACCTCAAATATCGAGTTGTCTCCTACTCTGTCGTGTGCCGTGTGTAAATTTCTTTGGATAACACAGGCAGTAAGTAACCCCCCCTTCGGATAACACAGGCAGTAAGTAACCCCCCTTCGGATAACACAGGCAGTAACCAACCCCCCCCCCCAACAGCCAGCTTTTGTGCCCGAGTAGCTTGTTGCGTGACACACAGAGGGAACTATGGACTACAATGCTTACAGCACTTTAAGTTATTTAATTGTGGTGGCAAAGTGGAGCTGTTATTCGGCGAGCCATCTGTCAGCCGGAGTGCCGTCGAAATTTCTCAAAAAGTGACAGTGAGCCACTGATGTGCGGCAAGAGCAGCAGATGAGGACATAAATCAAAACTTTATGGACGGATAGTCTTCAGGGTGAGAGAGATTGGAAGCTTTGTTACGGCTACTTCTAACTAAGGTAATTGAATCAAGTGGAATGCCGTAGCGACAGAGGCAGGTCTCGCAGTATAAGTGAGCAATAACACACTGCATTACAAGAAAGGAGTTTTCATTCCGCAGGGGAGTCAATGAGAAGCATTAGCAGCTGTCAATATGATGCCACGTGCTGCCAAAAGGCCTACTGTGTGTTGTCAACTGCAGGCACTGCAACCCAGTTCGAGTCATTATCCCAGTGAGTTTTTACCAGCGTTTCACTGTCAAACCTATGGTGTTTCATACTAAGCGGAAGAAGTACGTCTCTCTGGGGGAAAAATAAATAAAATGCAAAACACTTGAGGAGAGAATTATATTCTTAAGGAAGGACTCCGATATTCAGCTGAAATATGCCCTGTGCTACTTTTATTTTTGTGGTTACTGTTACATATAGCAATCGCAGCTGAGTATTTATAATTCTTAACCAGGTAATACAAACTATAAATTTACAAATCTGAGAAGGCAACACTTTTGTTCAAGTATTATGAAATGACAGAATTTTTCACTCTAAAAATAAACGGTTTCAGCTACATTTAGTAGAGTTTTAGTGCATATACAAACATAAAGATAGAGAAAACATAAAAATTTCAATCAAATCTGACTCCACTGCACTCAACCCAAATCCTCAAATACTTACTCATATTTCTATTTTTAGATTTTTTTGGATTTTCATTTTTGCAAAATCACTATTTGTCAACAAACACCAGACAGAGGCATTAAATTTGCTTGTGCTCAGAGAAATACATCTAAAGCAAAGCATCCAATAGCAACTATCAAATAAAATAAAACCTCATTATTATTTATTTGTATATATTATTTATTATTTAATTCTTTCTAAGTTATTTATTTGAATAGTGTGACATTTCAATCAATCTGTAAAATGTAATTATACACAAAGTCTAAAACACGATGTCTCCAGCCTGTCTCTTTATATATTCAATTCCATTTCAAGCAAAAAGTACAAGCAGGAAGCATGAACTGATCTCGTGTCAGTTCTTACCTATTTGCTTCATCTTCTGCAATTTAGGTGCTTGTATCAGCAGCCTCAGATAACTCAGTAAAATTACAGCTAATTGACTTCAATATAACAGCATAAGTTCGAAAACTAGTTGTGTATTATCTTTGTGTGCCAGAGCCCTACACACTAGGCCTTGGGATTTCACAGCCATCGAGCCTGACAGGTCTAATTCCAATTGATGATTCTCAAGTGAAATCGCCTTTTTTTTTCCCAAAACTTTCGTTTCTGAAAACTTGTCGGAGTTGCATACAGTCGCTGGGTGCTGAACATTGCTCAGTGCTGTGGGCATGTTTACCTCAGGTCAACTCTGAGGCCATATGGAGGTTCATTCCTGAAACTCCTGTGGAGCGTCTGTCTTTGATTAATCTCGCAGTTTCGCTGATTCCTTGGTCACTTACTGGTGGGTTAGCGTGTGATGGCTGATGCCACGCGAAGCAGCCGATGGGAAAAGTTACTGGAAAGATTTTGCCTTCGGAGGCTCTTTATTATTAATATTAGCATGTCACTTTTTAGAATTCCTTGGAATCGAAAAACAAAAAAGGTCTCAGAAAATGACCTGTTCTTTGCAGTTAAACATTTGTTGAGCCAGAAAAAAAAAATTATAATAGCTAGTTTTAAAACTTCCTTAGTAAAATTAGTAAAATATTCGAGGAAAAAAAATCATACTCGTCCATAATTTCATTATTACTGAAAGCAGTTTCCATGAATATCTTAGCATTAAAAATGCAGGGAATTACTGTAAGATTTATTTTTTAAAAAGACTTTAAAGATTTAGGAAAAAATTCCCATCTTCCATTTAGGATACATATCACAGTGCGTTAATATTGTATCAAATGTTTGATATATAAGAAGCAGAAATTAATCTTTTTAATCCCAAAAGACCATCTTGATCTGTGTGCTTGGCCGCTTGCCGCGAACTAAGTTAAATATAAAAAGGAACAAATTTCACTCGTCTTTTACAGCTAGATGTGCATGATAAAGGAAATGTCAGAGGAAATACTAAAGCCAGGTGTCACCGCAGCTTCCTGACAGATAGCGGGGAAAGGTAAAAAATGTCCTATCATGTCCGACAAGGTGTTCTTTTTAAGATTTAAAGATCACTGCGCAACTTTAAACATGCCCGTCACTTTTACTATGACTGGAACTATCATGAGCTTCACAAAAACTTTATCGGCTCAGTTGCGGGGAAAAATAAGTCCATTCCCATTTATCTTAGCCAGGTTCCCTTCAAAGCCAACAAATAAATTACAGTGTACATTTGATACAAATTGATTTCTTAACTCAAATAACAATGTTGTCCTCCCGGCTGGGCCACGTGTCAGTCAGTCGCAAGCTAGAGTGAAAGGCTCAATCTGTCTCTGTGATAGAAATAGGCCTGGCACATCTCCACCAAGGAATGCTAATCACGCGGGCCTGGCCTGGGCCTTTGTGGACAGGCCGTGATAAGAAAAATCAGTTTCCCCGCTGTCAGGCTGTGTGAAGGCCTGATCTGTGTCTGTAGGAAACAAGCCATGGGTCTGGAAGTTCCTGTCCCACTTTTTTTTTGTTGTTGTTGTCTGTGTGTAGTTACATGAGAGAAAGGGGCAGCAAGGGAGGTGGAAACGAGGCATCGGGGGGCCGTGGGGGGAGGAATCTGAACACTGTGGCTGAGGCTCAGCGCCTGTGATGAAGCTGAAGTGAGACCCATTGAATATCTTGAGCCGATCTTATCAGCGGCAGGAGAAATGAGATATTGGCAGGGGCTGTTGAGCGTTCTCACAGCTGAGCAGGTTAATAGGGTTGGGAGGCAGGCCACAGGCTAATTGGATTTGCCTTGGCTTGATAAACAGTGGTGAGCCTTTTTGCCAGCCAAACATAGAGGTCTTATCCCCCCCCCCCCCCCGCCCCCGCCATGAAGAGAAGGATAGTCGACTCAAACGAGGAAGGCTATTTTCTTGGTAAATTCCCAGCAGGCCAGTGTAAACTGTAGAACAAGAGTCGGCCATATCCTGATTTTAATCAAATACCATTTAACCTGACCGACCTTTAGGAGTATCACATGGGGAGATCAAGCATGTTATTCTTGCTTACTCGAATTATAGGAAGGCGCTAAGAGCCTCGTGGTGTTATTTCAACACTATAACTTGTAAAAATTAGCTTGTTTCCATGCTATCACCCTTTTTAATACACTCAGGACCAGTTTGTTTATGTCTGCAGCGACAGCCAGCAGTCAAAACAAAGTTGTGCGGTATAGTTTATTTGCCTTAAAGTGGCAATGTCTGAGTTGATCATCTGAGTTGTCAATGATAGTGATTAATAAAACATGCATCAATGTAAAAGTTTCTACTCATTTAGTCATGCTGAAATATGTGTAGATAAAAGCTTATTTTTGACCAATATATTTTCTATTTTGGAAGTAAACCAGGGTAGCAGTGTATATGCAGTATAACTTGAAAATGGGCAAATATCTCATGCTATCATATATCCACAGATTATGATATCTGGCTTTGACAGCAAGCTGAAGTTTCTTAATCGCGTAGGAAAAAATGAGGTGAACAGTACACAGGTCTCCGGTCTATTAAAATCGATTACAGGTTTGCGAGATGAAGTTGCGCATAATACCACCTTATTCTCAGTCAAAACAGCTGCACAGTTTTAAAGATTGCAGTCTTTTATACGATTTGCAGCCGAGCCAAGAAAAAATAATCACATTCGGATTTTATCTCTCGTTTTCTAAAACATCCTCCTCGACAAATAATGTAACCTAAACATATTTTGGCTGCGAGTCCTCATCCTCTAAGGATGGAAAGCCTCAAGATGTGATGAAATGGAAGGTCAAAAGGCTAGTTTACCGTGGTATACTAGCTTTATAGCTATGCTATATACCAGAACAGTAAACAGAGATTTTAGCATATATTTATGTAGTTTAGGCTTTAAATTGAGAGTCAGTATTTTAATCAAGTACAACAGCACGGATGCTTAATGATTCAACAATCATTCATTAAAGTACCGGCTAACATGATTCTGAATATCAATGAAAACGTACAAATCATAGCAAAAATGACATTCCAGGAAATAAATTCAGCTGAGACAAAAAGAAAGCAATTATGGCTATTCTTGGTGTTTTAGTGTGATTTTTTGCTCGTACATTTATACAAAGGATATATCATTCATAGATTTTACAGTTGTAGCATTATAATTGAGTCCATATTATAATACTCTGTGTCCAAGTTCAAGCCACTAAGCAAGACCTATTAGCTCCAAGTTTCAAGTCATTTATTTTGAGTCCCAAGAGGATTGAATCTCCTTTAGGATAGAATAATGCATTGTTATAGAGACACATGAATCAAAGGACTGATTTCAAAGATGTTAGGATGTGTACATTGTCTACAAGAACAGCTGTATTACTTGAGAGGAGTTTTGTGTATTTATAATAAAGTAGGGGAATCATATTGTAAATGTCAGTAATAATTAGCATAGAGTATTTGTGAAATGTACAATGTACAACCAAAAGTCTGAGTCTGACCTTTTGAATCGAATTGTATAAGAGAGATTAGCTGCATATATCCCTTATACCTGAAATGTTGCCCTTAATTTAGTCGATTATAATAACAACCTTGCTCATTTTTGAGTACTTCCACTATACTTGTTTTTCTTCTGGTCAGAAGTCTCAAATTCTGGTGTTTTTTTCCATAGCAGGTGGAAACAAGGTCTAATCCAGTGAAAGTGATGTGTGATTATATTCATTGAGATGTTACTGCCTTTTGTTTTGTCTTATCATCGGAAAACAAACACATGTTGTCGGAAGTTGATGCACTTGACGATTCGTAGATCTGGTAGCTGTGGTAGATAGTGAAGCATTTGCCTGCCTCTTCAAAGTAACAGAACCTTCTCTCTGGCCAAAAGAGTTAATAAAGGTGCAAACACATGCAGCTAATCTTCTGGCATAAGTGCATACGCTTTACATGGGTTATGATATTAAGGTGTATGATATTAAGCTTTTCATTTTTTGCCCAACCAAAACGTTTTAATAAGCATTTGGGTATACGTTCACCAGTGCACTCATCCATCAAAATCTCTTTTCATTTAAGGCAATAAAACTGAAGAGTTATCTTGCAACCCACAAGGCTGACATATACAGTGGATGCAGCTGTGAAGGAGCCTGGGGCGTCACCATATTCTCATTTATGAAACAAATGAAGGCGCTAGCTTCCTCCTCTGTATTGTCAGGCAGAAACAGATCAGGTCCTTCAGTGCATGAGGAACCTAAACGATGAGTGCTTAGTGAGCCAGGCCAGCGGGATTACTGGAGATGTTTATTTGTTCCCTGTGTCGTGAAACTGTAACTCCCAGGACCAACTTCAATAAACATCTATTGCGCTAAAATTAAATGCTTAAAATCTAGTAATCATGATAATTTATGGTGGGAGACTATTACGTCCCCAAAATCCCATAACAATGTGGAAAAAAAATACAATGAAAAAGGGATACTACCCGTGTACTTTTGTGCCACTAATCAAGAAGCCACTCTTACATTTGTCTTTGAGTGTGAGCTTAACTCTCTCATTGGCAAAACTGCCAATGAGATTGAGAGGAATACTGAGGATATCAATATGGCACAAGAATCAATGTTACATATTATCTGCCCGTGTCATTACACATGCCCACAATTAGCTGCAGTCACTGGACAGAGCTACTTGAGGATTTAAAGGCAGTCTACATAAACTTTATTGTGTTGGGGGGGTGATGAAATTAACTTTTCATTTCTTGAAAAATGTTACCGATACCTGTTAAAGAGGAACATTATTATTATTATTATTATTATTATTATTATTATTGTTATTATCACTGTCATCCATCCATCCATCCCTCCATCCATCGTCTGTACTTGCTCCTCCAATGCTAGGTTGTGGTAGTATGGAGCCTATGTGGGGGTGGAGCCTCAAACGCTGGTCCCAGAGGTGTAATGCAACAGCACTAACCATTGCACCACAGCGGTACCCCAAAAATAATAACAGCAGCAACAACAACAATAATAATAATAATAACAACAACAATAAAAGTACTAATTTTTATTGTTGTTGTTGTTATAATAATAATTATTATTGGTGATGGTGTAAATATACCTTTAAATTGGTGAGGAATAAAACTACAAGTAAAAAAAAAAATGTGAAAATTTGTGTAACCTCTAAAATGTGATAGCATAACAGAACTTTTAATACCTGAAGGCTTTGTTGACAGCTGCTTTCCTAGCCTCCAGATTTCTAAGAGAAAGGCATCGTTTCATCTCTGCGTCTGCCCTGGCCAGCCTGCGTTTTATAACCGACAGGCCGATCAGCCTGGAGTCCATCACAGGCTGAATTTATCAAGTCAGCTCCAGCCTCCTCTGAAGAATTTATGAATTGCAGTTAATAATCAGCTGTTTCCATTTTCAGGAGAAGAGAGGATCCCGAGGTCTGTTAAACAGCCCAGAGGAGCTGACCTTGTGTCCCATTAGATGGATAAATCACCACAGTGGAACTTGATGTCAGAGATAAAAACATCTCCCTCTCTTTTCCACTTAACACATTCTTAACTCCTTCCCATTATGGTGAAACGTAAACAATTCTACCCTCTCCTTCAATGCTGTGGCAAGAGGGTATTTCAGCTGCCTTGTTTTAGGTGATCCAGTTCATCTTTGTTTCTGTTTTTCATTAAGACTGTCTTCTCATACCAAATATTTTGTCGATCTGATAGAGGGGAGTTATGGCACCTTTTGTTAAACTGGAACATTAGTAATGAAGAACAGATAATTAGCCAATTACTCAGTCATCCTTGTAGTTTAACGATGTGCTGTTTCAGGTCATGACATGGTTGACAGCTGTACAGCTAATTGTTTTTCCTAATTTAAGATTATAAAACATTTATCATTTTTGAAACAACGTTTCCTGGAATAAAAATCATGTCATTCTGTGATCTTTTCATCAACCAGTAGCAATCTGGTACCATTGTGATCTTTGTTTCAGTGTATCATTATAGCGAGGGTGGGGAATAAGCAAATTATTGTTACGTGTTATATTTTACGTAATTCTTGATATATTTTATATGCCTTAAGGGCAATTTAAACACAGCGATCAACCTGCGTCACACACCATTATTGCAGGGGTTTGGTCAAAGGCCTGCATCAGATTTTTTTTTCCAAAGTCAAGGGTCTAGAACAATTTTCAATAACACAGCAGCATTTCATGAACTTTAATTAATTAGCAATAATCTTTGATATTAGCCATAGCAGTAATGGGAGCTTAATGTAAAAGCTGGTTTAACGCTCACCGATCGTTTCGATCAGTCCTTGGGGGAGGGGGGCGATTATGACGACTTGTGTGTGGGTAAAGTTCGTTGGTTATACATTGTATTTTTGTACTTCAAACCACGTTAAGACTTTTTACATTAACCATATTGATTCATAAGGTGAAATATCGGCTGGGTCCGGATTAAGTTGCGGTTTTGTCCGCATCTGGACTGCAGTCCGGACTTTGAGAACCACTGCTTTAGCGTCTGGGAGGAAAGCCATGTGAATTCAGACTGAGAAAGGACAAAAGGCACAGAATCCCACTGTGCCTCACTGCCATTCAGGTTCTCATTGCTAGGCTTCATAAGGCATTTTACTGTAGATTAACATTTATTTGTGGTTGTCTCACTATGAGGCTGATTAAGCTTATTAGAACTAAAAATATTAATACAAACAGCATGATAATATGTGTAACATTTATTCACGTCATTCAGTGAATGAGCAGAACATACATATATTTGGCAAATTAAAATCTAAGGAATGCTGGGTCGCTCAGTAATATTTTTGACAACCTCACGGTGATAGTGCAGCTTTCCTTAACCTCAGTATTAGAAAATTTCATCAGTAAAGTGCCACCATGATGTGTTTATCAAGTAATGATGAAATATGATAAATATAAGTGATGTGAATATGGTGCTATTCCTAAATTTTTTCAGTAGTCCATGGCTGTAGGATATTGCGTTATCTGTATATCGTATATCTGTAACTCAGACTAAGATGTCTGTTGTGTATGTTTAGAAACTCTTTGTGTGGACATTTCTATATCCAAATCTATGCCCGTGCAGGGTGTAGCCCAGCCCTGGGCCCTGTGCTGCCTGGGATAGGCTCCAGGCTTCCCTGTGATCCTGAGCAGAAAAGGCAGCTGGAAGATGGATAATATTAATAGTAATAATAATAGTATGATGATTATGAAAATCTGAAAATGCCCCCATCCACCCTCTCACCTTCTTTGGTAGCTTTACATCTGGCTCCTGAATTCCATTAAACTTGTATGTCTTTATACTTCCAGTATTATTATTATTTTTTATATTTTGTTTCTGTTTTAAAAATGTGGCTATAATTAAGCTCTGGAAAAATGAACTTTTCTGTTTCAAATTTCCTCAGTGTAAGTCAGGATGAGAGAACGCTCTGCCACATTTCATTATAAATCCCGATTGATCTGCGAGAAGAATCCGAATGTGACAATAACACTTTAACCTTGGAAGCTCTCAGAGCTTCTCAGAGCTAAGCATGACCTTGTTTGGAGAATGTTAGAAAGAAAAATAATGTTTAAAAATTCAGATGAGAGGAACCACCTCATACATACAGGATCTAGCTGCAGTCCTCCTTATAATACGTGGAATGCATAGGATCGTGCCCATAAAAGTCTCTGACCTGTTTCTGTACTATGGCCAGAAAGTAAAATACAATCCATCTGTCAAGTTATACTGTACATTCAAGATTTCCACATGTAGCGAACAGTGGTTAACTCATTCTTGCAATGTCGATGTAGTATTGATTGTTATGTACTGCCATGTATTTTTGTCTGAGAGTTGAATACATAGTATTACAATTTTGCATTAGTGTATCCATTTTTATTTAAATGAAACCTCATTTACTTTCACACTTTTCATAAAGTTATCGCTCTAACTTTCATTTCACATAAACATTACTAGTGATATGTATGCCTAAAATTAATCTACATCCAGGTCATGCTAGTTTCATAGTTTCACCTCAAATCATCTCATCGAACAAAAACTGCCATAATCCCTTTCAAATATACCATATTATACATAGTCATAAGTTCAATGAATTCTACAATAAAATTCTTTCTTTAACCTTCGCCAGTGACCAGAAACTGGACCACATCTGGAATCACCTTTTATATTTCTCGATTAAATGACCTTGGCGGCTATATATATATATATATATTTTTTTTTATATGTATGTGCGCTGCATGTTGCACATGGTTATTTGTTTTTATTTCCTCCTTCATAAAAAGAGCCAGCATAACTCCTGCAGTGGAAGAAATTTCATATCAAGCCGTCTGAGCATATTAAAACAAGTTATAATATCACGAGGCCATAACATCCACACCGCGTGCAACAGAATAAGGAGAGATGGCAGTTTATAAAACATTGCCTGATTAAACTTACCTTTTTCTCCCTGAAACAGACCCCCCCCCCCCACCCCACTCCGGCCACAACTTATTCAGAGTTGACTGCAGTATTGTTGCCTCTCTTCGGAACCATCTTCGATAACTGCAGCTGATGACCAGATTTTGGGGGATTTGTTTACCCCATTAAAACCACTGGGCTCTTCTGTCAGTGAATGCAAATAATTCTGCTCCTCTGTTCATAACTGATGGGAGACTCTTTTGGAGAAAACACATGGTAATTGTTATTTGAAACCAATGAGCACTTCCTTTAAAATTTTGCTGCGTATGATTTACTGAAGTAAATGAAACATATCATTAAGTATAATTAAATAAGAGCTCCTTATATCAGCGGGAGAAATGTGTAGAGACTAAGGGAGTGATTTATCAAAGGAAAGTCTATAGGAACATGGAAATGACATTCTGATTGAGGTTTATCATCTACGTATGTACTAAGATTACAGATACTTAAGGAAGATTGCAACATAAAAAGATATGAATTTCTTAATTTCAGTATATACTTTTATAAATACATTTGATTAATAGTGCTGATTACTTTACACTAATAAAAAATCTCAGCTGGGTGTTTAGAATCCCTTTAGATACTATTTTTTTCAGTTGTTCCTTATGTTGCCCGTAATCATATTCTTTGGAATAGAGAGGCCTACATATGTCTAATTTGATTATCATCTTCAATGTACAATGCATGTTTACACATTAGAATCTACCCCCCATTCTGTGTTGGAGTTTGCATACCCCCCCCCTTCACAGGCCAAAGAGATGCTATTTCACGAAACATCTCTAAATTAGACATAGTGTCTGTGGGAATGCGTGTGTGCCCATGCTGTGATGGACGAGCATTTTATTCAAGGCGTACCCCAGCCTTATGCCCTATGCAGCCTACAATAGGCTCCAACCCTGCCAGCCCCCCCACCCCTCTTTCCAGCAATAAAGAGGCATACATGGAACGATAATATTCATTTGCATCTTCTCATTGGTAAAGGTATCAGGTGCAATACAATGTCTACTTCAGTCTTTAGGTTCAGTTCACTGAACACTGCCTTGAAACGTGCCTAAACACAGTCAACAGAAATATTCATTTCATTGGCTCTAATTGTAATCACTGAAAAACGTTAAGCTCACATAGTTTCTTTGGACCGATAAACAATAGCATATACATTTCAACTGGTTTCACTTCAAAACCAGAAAGTTAAAAACACGCTATTTGAATCCAGTAATAGGAAATTTAGATGCCTGTTGCTAAGAACCTTCCGGTTCTAGTGTTAAATATCACATAATTAATACATTAACTGGGCTGTTTCCACTGCCAGCTCTCGTAGGCGTGGGCCCCAGTGCAGCCCTCCCTGTGCCGGCATTTCTGTTTTCACAGCTGACCCTTCCCCTCCTTTGTCGTTTTTCAAGTAATACTCAGATTCCATTCCTGACACATCAGAGCCGCGAGATTCCTCTTAAGATGATATCTGTGGGGAATTTCTTTTTTTTCAATAACCTAATGTCTTATATCGCATGTGGGGGGGGGGAAATAATGGAGGGATTATGACATAAAAATGCTAAAGCCCTTTTGGGTGAATGGCGGAAGATAAAGTTTTGTTTCCATAATTCTAACTAATGCAGTTTGTAGTCCTCCAGGGGCAAGACAATAATCCAGTGCAATATACATTCAAACCGTAGTGCATAACGCATCACACAAAGGTCAGAGGTGCCGCATTATGACGTTTTTGCTGCAGTCAGAAGCAGAAACTGTTGAAGCAGCAAGTATCATGGAAGTCTAGCAAGTAAGTTACCAAACCCACACAAAATAACCCATTTTTACACTGTAATAACATGTAACCATCTCAGGTGCTTGTGCTGGTCGCCTACAATATGCACACACACACACACACACCCACACACACACAGATATGCGCACACACACAGACACACAGACACACGCGCGAACACACACAGACACACGCGCACACACACAGACATGCGCGCACACACAGACACATACGCGCACACACACAGACAGACACAGATACATGCGCGTGAACACACACAGACACTCGCATGCACACACAGACACACACACGCACACACACAGACATTTTCAGACCATTGTTACTATTGTTAAATCATGTAATAATACAATCACATACACTTTTGAGCTCTTTCTCTCATTTTCCTGATTGAATCAACTGAGTTAAAGAAAAAAATATATAAATTTGCATGCATTCTACAGTAACAATTCCTATACATGTATATGCACACACTGGCACACACACACACATATATATATATAAATATAATCACACCCATTTCTTTTCCTCTCCGTTATACTTTTGACAACAGACTTCACTGCTTTGGCTCACAACTGCAGCGTGTCAGTGCAATGATACTAAAGCATGCTAAAAATATGAAGTCATTTAAGTACTCTGCATTAACGGCATCTGCAAATTCTGGCTCACAGAATGGTGTAAAACCTTGCAAAACCTCATTACAAATATTAAATATCATTCTGCAGATTAAATATCATTATTAAATATCATTCTGAAATTAAATATCATTATTACACTTGTTTGGGTCTGACTGATGCATTCTGTGATTTATTTCTCCCATGGTCGAGTTTTAAGATTCTATTTAGTCTCCCATTTTACAGACGTTGCAACTCTGGCTACACCTGAAGTTCCTGTTCGTTTGATGAACCTACGAACTGCACTATGAATGGTTACATTCGTTTAATGAACATCGATTTAAAATGTTTCATTTTTGTTGCATCCCAAAACTGACAAGCAAGAATTACGAGCAATGATAGGTATAAATATCTCACTATGGCATCTTATATCAGCAGTACGTGGGAAGCACCAAACAGCTGTTAAGCAAGTTCATACAGCAACTAGCTAAAGCAATGAGCTGCAAATATGCTTTGCAGAAGAAGGGAGAAAGAATTGATTTTTTAAATTTCCATTTGAAATTGTACACATTGTCAAGGAGCTGTATACATTTCAGACACACACAGCATGCTCTCCTGTGCAACCCAGTGGACTGGATTAGCAGCCTGCAATTCTGCGCTGGTAATTACATTTTCCAGTCTACAGTCAGCTGTCCTTCCCTGTGCTTGCAGTATCATAAGCATGGAAGCATTTTAAATGGTTCGGCTCGAAAGACCTCATCAATTTATGATGATGCTGCACGTAAGGACACTCCATTAAAAAAAAAAAAAAAAAAACTCAACGCAGACTTCTTATAGGCGGCACTGTGGCTCGGGACGTCTGAACAGTCCGACATGCTGTAGCAATAGAAATGTGTCATGTCTCGACGAGTAATCCAGAATTAATTATCATATTAATGTCACGGTCGAACTGAGTTGGGGCTCAGAGTTTTGTTTGCTGGAGAGGTTCCTGGGGTGTGCGATGAAACAAAGCAGGCACTCAGAAATAGGAGATGTTCTGTGCATTGTATGGGTAGGCCTCAGGTCTTTGTTCCATGCTGCCTGGGAGACTGCTGTGGGAAGCAGCCAACCTGCGGTTTTTCAAATTCACCATTGTCTAGCCATTGTGTCGATTTAATTGTTACTATGTACAAAGGCCTGTCTTAATGAAAATACAAGTGTTCTGTGAATTTTGGCAGATAGCTACTCCTTAGCGTGTTTGCTATACTCTACCGGATTCTTCTCTGACAAGCTGAGACAAGCTTTTTTTCTGGGTGCTGTTATTAAATGGAATGATTGTTCTGTGAGTCATTACACAACGTTTATGGATTTCTCACACAGAGGAAGACATACAAGCAGAAGTTTGGTCTTTCCTGCAAGAAATATTCTGTCATGATAATAATCAGCTGAACAAAATGTGCGCTCTGTAGTAATTTCAAACATGTCTTTTACTAAAGCTGTTGATTTGCATGGTACAAAAAAACAAAAATCGTTGAATTTGGCAGCCCGTGAAATATACATTTCTGAGCTCTTAAAAATTTTTGGTCTCATGCAATATAACATATAACATTTATAGGAAGAAATATCTTATAATGGTAATGAACAGTTCAGTATCTCATATTAAAAATTGTGATCTGGGCCCACTGTGTCACTATCATGGGAATGTGAATTTGAATGACTGCTGTCCTTACTGAGTTCACAAAGAACGGATGAATCTAGAAAGAATGTAACAGCAACAGTGTATAAAAATAGACTTTCATGTCAAGTAAATGTCCCAGAGCAAGATTAGGTTTGCTGCGAGGACGGAATGGCTCGTCAGCCCATTGCCTGAGGAGAGTCTGCAGGCGAAATCCATTCACTCAGCCCCGGTGAACAGCAAAGACAGGAAAGCAGCAGTTTTCAGCAGGAAACTCAGACCATTCTCCATTAGTGCAAGTTAATGAATTCTAGCTATATGAGTGTTGTTATTGTTATTATTATTAATTAACCAATCAAACATTTCTCCAAATCATTTTACATGATAACATTTGCTAAAGACATCAAAGTACTTTAAACATGGAAGTAGGTGTGAATGCAGCCCATCTGTGACCTTGAGGCGTTTTACGCTTTCTGTCAGATAAGTTTCGGAAATGATTAAACACATTAGCTATTGAACTAAACTGTTTATACGAAGGCACATGAGAGCTATACAGCATAGGCAGAAACACCGAATTGCGGTCAGGTTAGTATCACTCTCACTCTGTAATCAACATTTACAAAGTTGTTATATTACCTTAGTTTCATTGTTTTGTGCTATAATATTTTCATTTTTAAAATTTGCATTACATATCAGCAGAGAAGTACGGAATATGGTGATATACAGTGAATCTATATGCTAACTCTTATGGCTATATAGATATTTCTGGAAAAGATAACCGCTACATTGTATCAGTAAATGGTGCAGATGTTAAAACATTATTCGTCAAGAGATACAATTGTCAAGTATAGATCTACAAGATTATTTTTTGAGCGTTCAGTTACTTGTTTATTATCATGAATAAAATAATGTATGTGTGTTTGCAACTGTATCTGTTGTCCATAATAATTTGAATATGATGGATATAATGCATAAACAAATAAATGGTTATGCAATTATATGGATTATTTATGCATTTTGTAATCATTGATATATATATATATATATATATATATATATATATATATATAGAATGGACTCTATCCTTTGATGTCAGCTATTAAATTAATTTCTATATTTGTCTGTATGAGGCAGACTGTAATTTGTTTCCACACAGTTGAAAAATATATTTAACGATGACGGCAAAAGATTGAGAAGACTGAATATATAAAAGCAGTAAATGTTTGAAATAGTAAATGAAGTAGCGAGAAAAGCAAATAAACACACAAATAAATGGAAATAGCTGAGCTGTGATATGCGAAAGGGCGAAACACGTTTGACAGAAATCGGGGCCAAGCTAGTTACGAGAAAGCTTCTTTAAGCCATTAAGAGTTACGAAAAATCACAACAGACACAATAAGTGCAAGTTTCATATACTAAATGGCCTGTTTTATCTGTTAACAACATTTATCTGTATTTTAACACTGCAAACTCAGTGTCCACTTAAGACACAAGACTCATGAGAATACATAAACGTCAAGGAAATGCTTATTTACATTTAACAATTTTTCATCGATGCTGAAGGGAAATCGCTTGTGGTTCAGATTTGATTATGCCTCCATTGCCAAAAGATATTAAAGAAAATGTCAGTTTTCATATTCAATATCAATGCACCATGTTAGGTAATAGGCATGCAAGCATCTTAGTTAACATTATGAAGTTTACATTTGTATGATTAGTATTGATTTATTTTTACAAGAACTAATTAGAATTTATAGACTAAATGGCTCCCAAGGCTGTGTAACCAACAATGTAATGGGATTTATCTGGTGCAAGCATATGATACTGTGGAAATCAATACAATTTTACAGCACAAATTAGTAAGAAAAACATCCCTGTACAGCACCACTTACACAGAGCTAAAAAAGCAAATAGCTTTAATACTCTGCGTTCCATGATCCGTGTATAAATAAAGACTTCATTTTTGCTTGGGGGATTCCATTAGAAACTGAAGAAAATACTAACATTGTTTATTGATTCAAAAATTATGAATAACCATAAAGATTAAAAGAAAAAAAAAACAAAACAAAGTATGTTAAAGGTATTAGATTCTCAAGAGCAAATTACTTAAATAGATACTGCCATTGGCCTGCTTTGGTGATGGGTCCTTGCTTAAAGGGTTGAATAAATTCAAAAGATATTGATTTTTTTTTTCTTTGTCAGGCATTTCAAATATAACGGGTAACAGCAGATAAAACCACAGGCAATATCTTTTCCTCCTTTCGAAGAAGAAATCTTCTTTATCTCCACCTCCTTCTTTAGTACCCATTTCTGTCAGCAAAGCGCTTGATCGGAATTTTTAAAACGACGAGGAAGCGTGCAGACTCACGTAAAGTGGCAGACGCTTTCCCACAGTTTTACAGATGTACCCGTCAGCCGAACACACCCTGATGCAACCCAAGATGTTTCCCCAGCAAAACATCGGAACTATCAGATTACATAATCCTCGCTACCAGCCTGTGTTTCATTTTGGCTAAATAAAGGTGATTAGCAGGTATTAAAAATACAACTAAGACTTGGATCTTTGCTCAAAGTCTTTAATTTCATTTGATGCCTCTTTCATAATAGCCAAGGTGGCTGGAATGATTGATTCGCTTCATTCTGAATAAGTTTTAAGCAAAATGCACCATTTATCTTCAAAAGTGGTATTTGCCATTCTGTGCAAATTTTGGCTGTGGTAAATCCCATAGGCTGAGGCTTGGAAAATAATATAGGTTCTTTCTTGGTATGCTTAACGGTACATCGATAGAAGGCGGAGGCCTTTTGGCATTGCAGTAGTTGGCTCCATGTAATTTTTGCTGCTTTGGGCCTGATAATACAGTTTTTACAAGGATACAAATACAAAAACATCTGAACTCATAGTTTTACCCATGTTTAAGCTCAACAAACATAACAGTCACTTACAGTAAAGTTAATACATCCTTCCAAACAGTGTTAGTGATAAATTGTAGCACAAGATTATTAAAATTGGAATGCAGGGGAATCTAGTGCTGAAAGAGAGATGGTGTTGCCATTTGTCAGCATTCACAAATAAGCCAGAACTGCATTTTAGTAATGACAATCAAATAATTGATCTTGATTCTATGCTGCTAATTTAGTAATGTTTGGATTATTCAGATACTCCTACTTAACATTGTATATTTTGTAATCAATTTAAAGTGAACTCTTTATTTATTAATTGCAGACAGACCTACTATATTATGGTAATTAAAAACCAAGAATCAATGATTGTATCAAGACAGAATCCCCAGGAAAAGTGCAAGTAATAACATACTACTGAGTAATGCTATATACCACTACATGAATCACAATTTAACTCATTTTTAAACACAGTGCACATTAACATGGGTAATATATTATCGTAAATTACAAAAGAATGATTTTGTTTAGATTTGCCTCTTTCTTTTAAAGCAAACCTCCTCAAGGTGGAAAATCTTGATATCCAAGGTAGAGTTGGCTTACCGGAGAACAATCAAGGGATTCTGCCTTGTGCCTTCCATGAGGCTAAGAATAATATGTCTTTTATTTGTTCTTGCTTGAATTCTCTGATGGTTTGTGAGTCAGGTGGAGTAACAATCCACTTTGGACTCCTGAAATTGTTAATAACGCTGCCATTTATTTCATGGGAGTTGCCAATCACTATATGGGCGTGCCTTTAATGTTCCAAATTCAGTATGAGGTTATATATCCTGATATATCGTATGTATTTTAGTAATAATGTCTGGAAGATATTCCTCCTGATGTCATTTCATGTACAACGTTCAATATTTCAGATTGTCTCCTTGTATAATGACTGCAAATAATGAGTGAATCAGCAATTTTCTGGACTACTGATAACACAAAGTTGTAAATGTGCAATTTACTTGTTCTTCATATAAAGTGAATCTGTTAATAGTTATCAGGAGGGAACCTAAAAGGTTTTATTCATGAAAGTTGTCGATTAAGCTTGTAATGAACATTACATTGTAGCCAACCCTACTGCCCCAACTATTTTAATGAAGCATATCTTAATGTTAATGCTTCCAAAGCTAGTCATCCATATTGCCTTCTCATGCAGTTTTTTCTTACATCAAGCTATATTAATTCAAAAAAATTATTTGCTAACACTTTCAATGAATGCCATGTCTATAAGAATCTGTAAGCACATTCATAAGACATTATAATGCATTCATAAAGCATAAAGACATAACATCAAGGCACACATGTTTATCATGCTTGAGTGCTTTATAAAGCTCTCATATATAGTGCACTATAGGTACCTTCCTAATGCAGAACAAAGCATCCTTAATTCTTATATTGGTCATTATAATGCACTATGAAGGTACCTATAGTGCATTACAGATCAGCTTCAAGTGTTACCAAAATATTTTCAAATGGCTATTGAATTATACTGCATAATAAATAGCTGATGAATAAGAGAAAGACAAATACTTTGTATATTCACTATGGGTAGGGTCTTTGTACACTGTCTGTTTGACACTATATGCATGTTTGTGTCAGGGATCGGTCTCGCCTTCAGGATGGACCCAGCAGACCAGGTGGGGATTCGGCAGCTGGCAGACGCCCTTGCCCGACAGGGCTCCG
>JAAGVU020000129.1:4394505-4411035 GCA_011763525.2 Mormyrus iriodes
GGTGACCCCCTGCCTTATATCCTGTGATGGACTGGCACCCCATTCAGGATGACCCCCTGCCTCCTATCCTGTGATGGCCTGGCACCTCATCCATGGTATACAGTACCCCAGTCTCATACCCTGTAATGGACTGGCATCTGATCCAGGGAGTACCCCACCCTTATGCCATGTAATGAACTGGCACCCCATGCAGGGTGTATCCCAGTCTTATGCCCCATGCTTCCTTAAATAGGCTTCACCCCCACCCCCCCCCACCTAGATAAGTGCATAGAAAATGTTTGGATAGAATCTACTCCGCATTATAATGACAGCATTAAGAAATATAGTATGTGTCATTTTCTATTTCTCTGTTGAATAATATTGTAGAATTGCTTGCAAATATGATTATATATGTATTATTATGAGGACTGGGCAGGGCATCTAGGATGGGACGGTCAGCTGCTCTGGATTATCCATCCATCCATCCAGTTTCCATACCAGCTTGTTCAAGAAGCAACAGGCACAGGGCAAGGAATAACCCCGGATGGGGCTGCAACCCTCTCAGTTATCCATATTGATTTTTTCTACCTGTCCCATATTTCCACTGTTTTATATATACTGGTTTGTTCCATTCTGTGGTTATCAACCATAAAACCGAAGCTCTGTGACTCTTATAGAGGGAGTGCCAGCAAGCCTGTGTGTGTGTGTGTGTGTGTGTGTGTGTGTGTGTTTTCCTCTCTCCCAGTTGACAAAGCAGCTTTATTTTTGTTTTCTTTTCCCAGAAAGTTCTCATTTCATACCTACCCTATTCCTGTTTTTTTCCACAAATTGGGAACCATAAAATAAAACTCTGCACCACTGCATAAATCCTCATACTACGCGTTTCCCTTCTGGTCAGCCACTGAGCTTTCCGAGAAGTTTGGAAGTATCTGTGGCATTCAAAATGCATTTTTTTAGATTTTTTTTTTTACTATAAATTTTCAACAGCTTTCAGCAAACAATATTCACTCAGCTACAAATCGACTATATTTCTCAAGTGTACCAACAATTAATTGGAATAGGAGATACACAGCCAATTTGTGTCTGGTACTTTCCCTTACAAGCAGAGTCATTATTCTGGTCTGGGGGGCAAAATTAGTAATTAACCCATGGAATTATATTGAAATGTGTTTAAACGTATACTTTTCCCAACTAACAGCTCTGCCTTTTTGTATTTGCTTTCTGAAGGTTTTAAAATCTGTAAGGCATAAAAGTGATCAGACAGTTTTCCTCAGCCTTGGTGTTGGCTTATAGCTACATACTCAAAGCTATTTTAATCTTTTGACAATTTACTGAGTATCATGGGATGGAAACCTTAAGCAAAGCTAATGATTTATTTCTGGTGGTTTTCGGTTTTAAGCATTCCGCAAGGTTGTGGATTTGTTGTGTTATTTATGCAAAGTTGTTAGTGAGCACTTACAAGGCACCTAGACTCGCTGTGCACTTAACAGCTAGTACTCTTTCACAATAATTAGGTTGTTTCTATTATACACATTTTGACACAGGAACAGTGTATCCATAAGTATAAATATGTTCCATGTTTATGTTAGTCATTTTTAACAATTTTGTGATATCCTGAATATATCAATTATGTTACATAGAGACATGTTGTCACTCCCACGGTCAGTGTGAGCGCCTCTTCACTTTATCAGCATTGAAAATCTGCCTTAGCATGAAATTAAAGACAAACTGTTCGGCCAGCATCGTGATTTATTCAAAACCGCTAATTGAATGCTAAATGAGCACACTTGACTGAACAGGCACTGAGACCTAAATACCGGGTCTCATGTGATGATAATACTCAGAATTTCCAGGCATTGTGTACAGCATGAATAACTGAAATAAACTTAGTGTTTTGCTCCTCTCGATCCTATCAGATTGTGGCCATCTAATGGCCATCAGCCGGCCTTTTCAGGCTTCCTGAGCTGTAAAAGCAAAATCACCCATACATTTAACTCAGTGTCTACAAAGAGCAACTCAATAGGCAATCTCTGTGGATGCTACAGCATCTCACATGTCTCAGAATTAGTGGTGGCGTGAGGGCAATAAATTTTCATTGGGGTCAACGTAGGTGCAGAGGATCCTAATATATTTCTTTATCTGTTCAACAACACTGAAAAACAGCTGTTTTGGAGCTGTAGAAGATAATTCAGGTAGGGGTCTTGTCTATCCGGGCCACTGGCAGACAATGGTGACCCATCGATTGGTGGAACTCAACATCTCTGACTCTTGTCAGCTGTAAAGAAAGACCATTATTTCTCTGGCTCAGCTTGGTATACCTCAGCTAGAATTAGCACCCGCCTTTTCCGTCCAATCAACTTCTCTTCCCGCTCACTATAATCGTCACCATCTTTTCCACATTACAGGGAGCCATTTCTGAAACAATGGGGCAGCAAATAATGGGGTTTTGGGCAGCCGTTGAGGCTAGTGGGGTAAGAAAAGGGAAAGCCTATGAGTGAAATGATAAAGGAACGGTGACCCGGTCAGAGGTCACCCTTCTGATCTTATTGTCATCTCTATGGCCTTTTAAGAATAGCCTCTGTATCCTGTTACCTTTGGCTGGAATTTTGCCAGTTTCTCCTTGAAAGCCATTTGCTCAGTGGGAACTGCAAAAGTTGTAAATGTTGTGACAAAAACATAATTGAAAAAGTCAACATCCTTTTTGTACAATCAAATGGGAGCCAGGATAGACCAACAATGCTGAAAGTGTCGCTTTTTGTGATAGAACAGCGGTTGTCTAAGCTCAATTCTCTGCCTTTTATTATGGGAGATATATATATATATAGGTTTTTGTCCATTCTCTGTCTGCGAATGTATTCCAAATCTATTTTTTTTTCAGCGAACACTGAAATCTGTTGAAAGAGATATTGGTCATATATAAAGACAGCATTTCACCAAAGGCTTAGAATCATTCGGTTTTTATGTTACAATGAACGTGAGGCTTTCCCTCTGGTCTGAGGTTTTAAAAGTAGCATTGACCAAGGAGCAATTCCATCTAGTCAAAAGTGGCTTGGTCCTAGCCTTCGAGAATACATTTAGAATATAATTTAAAGCTTGCGCATTTTTATTTTAGAATGTTAGGAAACATTTTAAATCAAAACTTGTCATTGCCTGAGAGTCATTTAAAGTTCATATCACTTTGCAGCTGGATTAAAGTGGCTGATTTGATGTGAGGCAGAACAACAATTTACAACATACCAAATGTGTGGCTATTTCCAGACTTCAGAACGAGGCAGAAAATGTGCAAGACAGATGGCATTCACTGCTGATTGAAGTGTTTGTTTTTTTCTACTTTTAATCATATTAATCCCCACTGAAATTAAATAATGAACATTATATAATTATAATGTAATAAAACTGTAAGATAAATTCAATGTAATGCTAGTTTTTTTTAGTAGGAGTAGAATATTTTTGTCTCAAAATAATTAGGGAAAAAACTTTATGATTAGGTAAGTTTTAATGCATTGAAAATCAGAGCCAATCCAAGAACATAAAAGATGTTTACAGAAAATTTTCACTGGAAATATTACTGCAGCACGTTCACTTGCTACACTGTTTCTGTAATTTGTACTCATTACCGGCGGCCTGTAAGAACTCACACATGATGTGATGCTTGAAACTTTCTCTCTAACAAGCTATGCTACCAGATTAAAGTGCAAGGTGTTGTGATATCAAACACCGCCGTGCTGTGAGCTAATGTAGTGAATGTTTTGAACATGCAAACCAAGCAAGTTTGTTTTTTTTTTTATTTATTTTTTAGCCAACACACCTACAGAGTTTTTCACACGGCGACAGTTTCATTCAGGCTTGGCTGTCAAGAAAACGACTTCTTTTGGAGAAGAACAATTACAAGTAGAAAAGTTTCATTACATTTTTATTATTATTCCTGGTCTTGGTGAATTTGTATAATCAACTTCGACTTGGCGTGATTTGTGATGGTTTGTGATCATTTCCAAAAATGTTGGCTCATTTTAGCCTGCCTCCTAATACATCTCTCTAGATTAATTATTGCATCAACGAGATTTCTTGTACGGCTAATACATTCGTGTATAACTTGTGAAAAATGCTCAAGACTTTATTGTGTGGGAACCAAGTAACATGTTAACATGTATTTACAAAAAGGGCTGAAAGATAGCAACTGAAACTAAGGATTTATCACACGATCAAAGAGCAAAAGATGTGACTACTGCTAATGAGAGCCATCTCTTTTCTTTGCGACAATACTGGGTGGGTGATAACTCCCGTTTGATTAATACATCCGCGTTTTCCGAAAGATAGTTTTCTTACATCAAAAATATCCATTTCAGCGCCAGATCGAAATGTGGAAGCCGCAGTGTTATTGATGAGCTCCCCAGACAAACGCTCACATATTTATCACTGTGCGACCTTTATCCCGCACTCATCCATCATAAATTAAACTTTTACGGCAGCACCATGGCCCCTCTCCACTCTCAGCACAACCTTTGTCCTGAGGTCCCCTCCACACCTTCATTTGGGGTTGTTGGAGGGAATGGCCTAAATCCGCAGTTCAGCACCTCTGCTGTTTGGGGCATGTGGTCATTGGCAAAAGCATCTGTCAAATCCGGCCCCTCGGTACCCCCCCCCCCCCCTCGCCGCCCCCTTACGTTCCCAGGTACATGAATGAGGGACATTTTTGGATTAAAAGAAGGGGAAAAAAAACTAGCCAGAAAGGCACAGTACCACAGCTGCCATACTGAACCCACAGCAACGGCTTCAAGAAGCCTCTCTAATTAGCATACTTCAACATAAAGATATCATTATACTAAGAATCAACAAAGGAGCTATTTGTCATGTTCCTACTTCACGGACGTGGTCTTGTGGCGTTGGTCACATTTTCTTAAGTGTTATAAATACATATATTGCTAGGTGCTCAGCTTGAACATATGTCATGGTCTTGGACATACAGTGACAAGTCATTTGATATTTAAAACTAATTTTGTAAGCCACAACACAGCGAAGGAGTACATTTTTTTGTCAGGGAGAATCCATTCGTCATACTTGCTTAATAAAGGAATATATTACTGTTAATATTAACGAGAGGTAAACCATTAACGCTATAAACTCTGGAGAGGGGTAAACCCTTTGACTTCCATGTGATTAGCGCAAATAAATGAAATAATGTATCATTTACATGGTATTAACTCACAGTAACTTTAGGTCTCCTGTACGGAAATGTCAGTTTAATTTGAAACTGGCATCAATTATGGATTTCGAAAATACATATATGAACGTCTGCTCTAAGCATCTCACTGGATCAATGGGCCAAATCAAATAATTCTTCAGCTATTGTTTGGTTTGAGTGTAATTAGCTGCAACATAAATAGATTTCAGCTTTGTGGTTATGCTTGTTACATGTGGTACGGCTATCAATCACTTACCTTAAAAACATCAGGTTACATTTTCACATGTTGCTTTATGAGTCAATGTAACGTCAGATCACATCGTTCGCCTTGGGTTACATGTAGCAGATTTTCATTGCTTGTCATTTCCTACTTTATTTTATGTCTAGATTCATCTTGCTTGGAAAAACATTATGCATTGCTGCAGCAAAGGAATTTATTCAAACAATTTGCCAGATGCTTAAACAACGGTGTGTTATTCTGTTGATAAAGGTCACAGAAATTAGTGAGGAAAGTAGGATTCCCTCTTGTCCATGAATAAAATGGATTCATTAGACCTACTCCCAAGCTGAGTATCATGCACAGGCCATTTTAGACAGATTGCATAATTGTGGTACAGTACCACAAACCCTGCTATAGATGCTAAAGCTACTGTAGCCAGTACTGCACACTCACAATACATTAAATTTAAGTCAGCATTTTCAACAGTGAAGCAAACACTAAAATAAAGAGACAGACAGGCAGACAGACAGGCAGATTGATACTACTACTACTACTACTACTACTAGTAATAATAATAATAATAATAAAACATGCAATATACGAATAGTCTGATCTTGATGTGTCAGGCAGCCTTATGTTCTGTAAGCTTTCTCTAAATCTTTCCTCAATGGCTAAGTATCTCCTTCTGCATGACTGAAAAAAAATGCAATGCTGTTTTCTTCAATAACTGTTCTTAGAATCAAAGAACTGTTCTTGTTATTAAACTATTGTGTAGAGTAGCATACCAATAAGTAGCGTAACATTTACTACTTCTTAATCAAGCTACTTGATTTTCTTTTGCAATATAGTGCTAGAATTACATTTTCTATTGTAAGGAAATCTGTGATAATGAAGCATGTAATGTGATCTTTTTTTATTATTATTCAAATGTTATTTGTTCTCTGTCAGATCACAACAAGCTGTACCGTGACCGCTGTGTTTTCATTTTTAGGCATTTTAAGCACACCGAAGCATGACATACCATGAAGTTTCTGGCCCCACTGTTTTCCAGGGACCAGCCTCAAGCCCCACCCTAAAGCATGACAACCCGCAACATGATTGGTTAAATGCTGTGCAGATGTGTGATCGAGGACAGTTGTTCTATAGTAGAATGTTTTTTTTACTTCACCGTTGATAAAAACTCCGGAAGAGAGATTTTCTGTAGATGTTGCAGTTGCACAAATTTGTCACAAGTAATGGTCACTGAAAAACACAGAACCTCCATAATTCTGCATGTACCTTTTTTGTCTGAATTGCACAAAGATTCTATTCGCTACACTTCAGTCTCCAACTGTGATCTGAGTCAAATTGATTTCCTAAGTATGTCACAGGTTATTGTCTTTGTGTAACTCCTAAATGCGCACTAACCGCTGGACAGAATGAAATGTTAATGTCTTTATGGATCCCTCCAGTTGTTCTTCTCATTGCACAACAGTTGCCTCTCCAATGACCCCCCAGCCTGAGACTCCCCCCTCCCTCCCTCCCAGGACACACACACACACACACACACTTCTTTAGCCCTCACTGCTAACCTCCTGAGGTTGGGGTGTTCACAGTTCACTGATGGTGTGCAGTCTTCCCTAACCTCATTAGCACCACTTGAGCACACTTAAAGAAAAGCCCTGGCACACTGCATCTGAAGACATCCACAACAAAAAATACACACATTTATTTCACTTTAAAAATGACCATAGGTAAGGTGGACTGGTACTGAAAGGACAACACTCAAGCAAAGTACGTACTTGATAAGTTTTTTTTTTTTTTCCCAAATCATACTAACCAATAAGTTTAGCAGCCATAATCTGCCAAAGATATCCATTTTATCAAAGGAAATAATGGTCATTTACATGTTTACTGTTGCAAAGTTTGTTACCAACACGAATGACCAAAAGTAACAATTGACAATCATAAAATTTCAATGCTTACAGCCCGACACTATCCACAGTTACAATTTAGAACTTTTAGAATTACATTTTTTGTTGTTTTTCCTAAAATGTAAAATTTCTTATATTTGCAGTACTTTGCAAAATAGTGCAGCAAATGCAGCCACAAAATATATATGTCAACATATTTTACTGTGAGGTACAGTAAATACAGTAAAATAAAATTAAACCCAAGTACTGTTACCCATGCTGATTATTTATTGCTAATTTTTGGTTATTTGGTTAACAATACAACTAAAAAAATACGTATATATGCATGCAAGAAATAAAATGCGACGGAATGTAAACAATGTAATCCAGGCATACGTAAACATGTACGCGTTTATCTGATGTCACAGGAACTTGTCATACTAAAATTATAATTCGAGTTTTAGCATGTAAGGAAAGTTATTTTGAATTTAAATTTTCAATATTCTCTCTTTTACTAGCGGTAATATTTATATTTTTATTATATATATTATATACACGCACACACAATACAATCTAAAAAAAACTGCACATACTTTAGGACAATTAACCTAAATCTTAGCCATCCCTGCTATAGCGATATTCATTACGCCTCCTAGTGGATTCGTAAACCAGTGCAGTTTGTAATTGCAAATTGTGAAGTCCTTAGGCTGCCACATTATGTCGCATTACTTCCTGCAGCATGACAAATATAAACATAGGCTCAGAAACCATATAAAATGCTGTTGAAGCATGATAGTGGTCAGTGTCCGAGAACCATATACACCCTCGTTAACATTTGATCCAGCTTAGATCCTCTGCTTTGGCAGCAGCCTGTCGAGGAGATGGGCAATATAAACAAATAGCCGGGCTTATTTTCTTCAGGGGAGGCCCATATCAGTGGCAATGGTTCACCAGTGTTTGCTCCACTTCCATCAGTCACCTAGTACTGGCCAGGCAGGCATTCCACAGCCAGGACCGGCTTTTCCCCCTCAGTCAACAGAGCTGAACTTGGTCTATTTAGCTAGAAGGCAGACTGTCACGAAAAGTAAGACAAATGGGGTGTTCTGATTGACTCTTTCCTTAGATACTGAATCAATAGGCTTATTATCACAGCAATTACAGTACTAATACAAACAGATGCTTTGGGTAGACATCTGTTTAAATGGATGGGACAACTAGATTTCCAGTCAATAGGATGGAGAGACCCAGCCTTTAACTCAAACATTTCAGCCTTCCCGTTAAAAGTATTTAAATGGTTCTCTCTGGAGGGTTCAATAGCCCTACTGGACAACAAAAGTATGGTCTGACCATTATATTTTAGCATTATTGTATTTTATTTTAAATTGTTTTCTATATATCAGTGCTACGTCGACAGCACTAAAATGGAGCTTCGGACGTTCCTTCTAAGGTACTTCTAAGGTGACTTTCAGTGCTCAAACAAAAATATATAAATTTTTCTTCAAAGCTTAAAAAATTAGTTTATTCAAAACGTATTAATATAAAGGTCAGTTCTATTTTTTTTCTTTCCTCCCCCCCCAAATTCTGTTTTATTTCCCTCAAAGACAGAAGTATACCAGGCTTTACAAAATGCAAATAATCTTTAAATTATTTTTATCAGTTCATTTAATCAAATTTATTCTTTTTTAAAAAAAAAAATCCACAAAAACGCAAACATGATATTATAAAGCGTTTAATATGTTAATTATTGGCATGAATTACAGTCGTCCAGTTTATAATTATCTTTGTAGTCTGCAAAAAACCATTAGCTGAAAAGACAAAGATATTTAAGAGAGATATAAAGTGGATTCTCCCACGTAGTCCAGTGTCCTGCGGATGAATACTTCCTTGCCATCTAAAGGGTCTCTTGGCTTACTTCCTTATTATGATGTGTTTCAGGAGAGAGACCTCATTGCACCCCAACAGAGACACGTTATTTTAACATTTCCCCTCTATTCTCTCTCCTTACAATAGTCACACCTCCTTCTGCTCCACCCACGATCCTAATGCTGCACATAGTCAATGGGGTTTTGGCCAAGAAGCATATCATTGGAAGTGAAAACATGCTAAGAGCTGGACCTTTTCTGGGGTCTGATGGCAGCGGTGCCACTCGAGAAGGACATGGCTGGCTTGCCCGTCCCTAACAACCAACTGTGTTTGCTAGGTGGAGCATTCAGGGTCGGTGTTGTGCTATTGTCCTGGGCTGCACCCCCCCATCCTGGCCCTCCCATTCCTCCCCGTCCGCACTGCAGGCCTGGGCTCTGCTCGGCTTAGCAGGTGTCCTCAGGAAAGTAGCCAAGCAGAAAGGCCATCCTCTTTCTCTCGCCCGTTTCTCACATTTATTTATTTGATTTCCCCCTTTTTTCCTTTGGTCAGCGAGAGAATGAAATTACACCTCACGCCCCGTCGGCGTCGAGAGCCGTTGATTGTCTCCGCCCAAAGCCATAGCTAAGGGAACAAAGAAAGAGAGAAATATCCTCGTTTCACATCAGATATTAGACCTCCGCACAAGTGTGAGCGTTCATGGTCGGTAGACCTGCATTAGGAGTCAATGAGGAGCACATTTCTCCCGTGTCACCCTGGCATTTCAAGAAAAGGAAATCTTTATCTGGTATCAGTTGCCCGGAAACAAGTGATGTCGAGCCACGGGCCTTTCAGAAATCGGACACGCTGTTAAACTGTCGGTTGCAAATTATGATGATAGCAGTTTCAAAGTCAAATCATGAGAAAACGGGCTGCTGGTTTCGAGACATGAGAACATTCTGTGATTTTTTTTTTCTGTTTTTAATTCTACAGAGCAGTGAATATAAGATTAGCATAACTCTGTATTTACAGTAATCCCTGACAGACAAAGAGAGAAGCAGTAATAATACCTTGCTCAATCTGGATACCTTTCGTCTCAATAAGAAAATAAATTAAAAAAAATTATATATATTTTTATATATGTGTGTGTAATAGCAAAGCTATAGGAAAAGAGAATGTTAAAAGCACAAAATGAGGTACTACATTTTATAAACAAAAATTGTAATATTGAATTAATTCACCTTTGGTTATCTTAAAATAACACATGAAAATTACTTTTTTGGTATTACCAATTATACAGTGAAATTTGAAATTCTTAATGCAGTTTACTGATTACTGTGGATTTTGTGTGACGGGCGATTGTGACAATGATGAGAATACTAATTATGATCACCACAATTTATAATTGCTATGGTACTATTTTTGATATTCCAAAATGCATGACCCAGAAAGTACTCACTGAAGGTAAAATATATTATTGCCCGACTAGCTGCCATGTTTACGCATTTTATTCAAATGTTTATTAATGAGAATCCGAAGTACTGAGACGCTTTGTGTTAGCGAAAGCCTTCTGCAGATGACTTTCACAAGGTTCGTAGACTCTTAGCCTATTGACGTCACTATTGCTAAGCTGCTTCCTTAGCAGTTTAACCTGCCACTGTTGCGAGGTCTAAGAATGAAGGAGGAAATCTGCCCAGAAGGGATAAAGAGTGAAGGACAGCAGGGAAGTGGATTTCAGCCAAAGATGAGGATCAAGCAGGTAGGTGACTCCAGCCTGCTTCAGGGGTAATACTTCACTGTAGCTGGGGTAAGGCGGCAGGCCGGGGTCTTAGATATCCCCTAATGGACACTAAACCACCTTTCATATAACATACAACCAATAGTCTTTGCATTCATTGTATTTCTGCTTTCTGGCATCATCCTCAAACTGCTTTTGAAATTCAGATGTGGGCTCCTACCTTGGTCCTCTAACAGAATGGTGTAGATTTTGAGCATGAACCCATGAAAAACCTGGCATTGCTTGGATGTTTGGGATTTCTTTATTCTTCAACGTTTAATCTCAAAATCTTCTTTTTTTTTGTGTGGTATGGCTATAGACTACAGAGCTACTGTTCTGCTACCGGGCTGAGGTGAATAGGGTAGAAAATGAAACCCCCACTTATGTAGCGGCCGCATTTGAAATTCGCCTAATTAGGTGATTATGTCATTAGGGGAATATGTGCATTTCAAAAGTCCCCCCGCGAGCCACTAAAATTAAAGGAGATAAAGACTAGATTCGTATTTCTTCAGGGCTGAAAGGTAATTAATGCATTTAGCTCAAGCTCCTGATGCTTCAGACAACAGAAGGGAAAAGGACGGAAAGAACGAAAGAATGAGACGGATTGCTTCGAAGGACAGGACTTTGAAATATATACAAGAATGTCAAATACTTCATTCTGCAGCTCAGAAGCAGGAAGTCACTCTGCCAAGCAGCAAGAGGGAAAATGCAGTAGACTGGAGACTGAAGGGATGGTTATGAAGTGACTGCTGTTACTCCTATGAGTGCCCTGTCACGCTGACATCTGCTGTTGACCCTAATATTACTGCATTCCCCTTTTATACTCTCACAAAGTTTTAAAAACATTTTCATTAAAACAACACTCCTGATAGGATGAATCACCTGTCCCAACTTTAAGCGAGGAGCAACTTCTTAATATTAATTTGACTTAATTAGGAGCTTTAGACCAGAAATACCTAAACACTGGTGAGAGATTATCGTCATTTATGATGACTGATTCAGATGTATGAATGGTGACTTCAGATTTAACCTCTTGTGTCATAAGAACAGATTACTCAAACCAGACATGCAGGACATCCATCCATCCATTTTCTGTAACCGCTTATCCTATATAAGGGTGGTAGGGGGTCCGGAGCCTATCCCGGAGGCTACGTGCACAGGACAGGGAACATCACAGGATGGGGTGGCAACCCATCGCAGGGCACACTCACACAGCAGTCACTCATACATGTCAACCTGTGGGCATTTGAAGTTCAGGACATTCAAGCAATACAATCTAGACAGGTTTGCCTAAAAGGCACATATCCCAATACACATATTTGTTTTTTTTTTCTTTTCAGTTGAAAATATTTTGTTGAGAACTATAAAACCAAGGAGTAACTGCTGTTTAAAAATTCAAGTTTTGTCATTTATCTCAGTAATGAAAACGAATTTCTTTTTTTATTCTCTAAAAAATATGCAATTAATTCACTGCCTTCAAGGGTCATTTTTGAGATATGTCTGCACAATCTGCAACATTCCAGAACACGTTCCAAAAAACCTAAAGCCATCGGATACTGGTGTCGTGTTTACAAATCATTAATCAGTTGGGCAAGTCTAAAGTAGCTCTCACTGGCACAGCTGTGAATAACTCACAGAGAATAGGTGCGATCCTACAAAGGAATGATACCGGGGCAGTGTTGCCAGAGATAATACTTCAGCCGGTGAAAAAAAGGTTTATATTAACTAAAATGGGGCAAAAGATCTCTAGAAGAGGGGCGAGGTGGGGCAAATGCTGCAATTTGGAACAACGGGTTGCTAGGCAGTCTGTGCTGGCCTCTGAAATGTCCCCTCTGAGCTCAAACTGGACCATTAAAACGCACTAAGAAAGGCCCCTTTCAGGCCTTTGAAGGCAGCCTCTAACCCAATTGTTTGCAAGGGTCATTAAAATGCACTAGACTTCCTCTTATACTTAAATGAAGACGCCTCTTACTAGCTATGCTTTAACAGCTTTGGCACACTGTTGATCCATAACAGAAAACCACCATAAGCTCGTCCTCCCAGGACTGGTACGTTAGTAAATATTTGTGTGCCTATATGTCGCGTATATCAGCACTGCATTTTCCGTTTTGTTAGCCCACTAGCTATAAAAATACGACAGATTTATGTAGCGCTACAAGTTACCCGAAATGTAAAATCCACATGCAGATGATGTTAAAGCATTAAACAAGGAGATTGATAAGCAAACAAATAAATAGTTAAAATTAAGTCCTATTAAAAATACACAATCATCTTCTTTTGTGGAATCACTGAATTTGTGTAAGCAGTCAATAGTGTGGTATTGTTAAAATGAAATACCTATAAAAAGTGTTTCCTTTCATTAAAATTCGGTAAGTATTCGGTAAGCAGTAAAAGTTGCATACTCAAGAGTACACTTTACAATAATGGCCAAATGGCCTGTATTTCACTTAGAAAAAAATTACACACGCACACGTGTGTGTATACATATATATATTTACAGTATATATAAATTTTACAGGTCTACAGATGGTTTTATATGTTGTAGCAGTTGATAAATTTTAATGGCCCGTGTTATTAATAAGGGCACCGAGTTGTAGGCTGCTTCCCCTAATGCTCTCAGTTTGTCAGCTATAGTAGCTGATACATAATGCATGAATGTCCTCAGCCTATTTAAGACTGACAGAGCAAGTGGTCTCCCCGGATTGGACACTGAGAAAAGGTTCTGTGTTACTGCAGAGATGAAAGGAACGCAGTACGCAAACCAGAGTTATACTGTAGATATTAGTCATAGGAAAAAATGATAATATTCAACAATACGTAAGAAATAAAAAAAACAATACAGACTAAAAATATACATATAGATCTTAGTGTCTATTATAGCATATTTTATCAACATAATTCTACAAATGCTTTGCATTTACTTGTCAAGGATTAGAATAAATGATAATGTTCTACATTAACTGTACATTCACGATGCATTCATAATGCATTCATAGAACATTCAGAGCACCTTCATAATGCATTCATAGAACAGTCATAAGAAGCATGTAAGTATGCCCTAAAATACTTTAACAGCTTTAATAGACATGCATAACAAACACTATATGGCAAAAAACTGTATAATCGTATATTGTTTGTTATTAATGTATATTAAAGCTGTTCTATGAATGCATCATGAAGGCGCACTGAATGTTCTACGAAGGCATTATGAAAGTGCAGTTAATGTAAAGCACTACCGAATAAACTGCTGATAACGTATGTGCTGTCAGATTCAATAAGAACTGGACGTGTCACTATGGTGACACCTTTCAAAAAATGTTTTGGAACATGAGGTGTCCCTCTTGTACACTGACACTGAAGCCACCGTAGCTCATAGAGCAATAACTCACAAACCTGTCCTTGTAGTGCCACCGAAGTCGATGATAAATATGTCAACCTTTATGGCCTGCCTCAAAAGCTAAGGAGATTCATTTGTGAATAAAAGCTGAAGATTTCCCTCTAGATGGTACAGTTGCAAATCAACGCTATATTTAATAATAGGTTAAATCCAGAACTGAAAAAAGGTTTGACGTTGGGCGTTATACAGTTTTTTTAAGTAGCTGGATCTGTTGCCACACTGCTATAATCTATGATTTATGCTGGATATATCATATAAATTTCATTCTGTATTTAAGTGACATTTTCACAATTTCATTATTTATGGTGACAAGGTTGATTTATGATGGCCATCGTTTCTCAGTTTAGATCCTAAACATGACTTTTGTTTGTTTACTTTTTGACAATTTTATATCGGCTCCACATTTATTGTTTCTTAATATGAATGATATAAGTGTTTTGTGTTGTAAAGAAATGCAATATATCAGCTTGTCTGAAGTTCATTTCATTGTCATCCATTTAATTGTAGGGAGACTTATCTTGAGGTGTTTTACAATGTAAAATGACTCCAAGCAACGGGACAATGGTAAATAGCACAACACTTAATGCCAGCCATTTTACATCAAAGAGTAAATTATACTCCATATAAAAGACGAATTTGTTCATTATAAACATAAATCAAACAATAAAAACATTGCATTGTAAACACAGCCTGCTCACAGGGTATCGGGACAAAGGGGAATCTTTTGGATAGGCGTGTATTAAAAGGGAGCATTCGTTGAGGAGGTTTACGCCTGAGGTTTTGAGCTGTCTCTTTTGTTCAAAAGTAAAGAGCGAATACACCTAGCTTTAAGAACTCAACATGATTCCTGATGAAAAGGGGGGAAAATATTAAATAATCACACAGGCTACCACTGGCTTCCAAGAAACTGTAGGTGTCTCTTGGACCGGGATTCAGACAGATTGGGTGAGCAGCGTGTTGCCGCTTGGCAGAGTCATTAGTGCAGATCATGCTCTTTTGGGAAAGGAAAGTTTTGGCCTTCCACTCCATATCTGTTTAATTTTTGCCATTACCGTCATCTCAATAAGACATCAAGGTGCCGCTTCTTAATTTCTCAAGCTTTCGTCACTGAATCCGGACCAAAAACATGATGGAGCTGCTACGTTGCTAATCCCTCCCAAGGCCTCAGAATCACCCGTCTGGTAAAATTTATATCTGAACTTAATTCAGAAATGGAACTGATTGCGCATACAATGGTGACACGGAAGCCTGTGTCAGTCTCGCTTGTTTATGCGGTTATAGCTTTCAATATATGCCAGTTACTGTGTACGTGGCAACATATATATCTTTGGATATATATGTCAGTTAAGTGATAAAATAGCACAAATATGTACAATAACATGCAAAGAAGTGTAGCCTAAAATTATATGTTTCACACTGGAGTTGAAATTAGTTCATATTACTATTATTATTATTAATATTATTATTATTATTATTATTATTATTATTAGTTGCTTTAAATGTAACACTAACCTATGTTGAACAATGCCACCTGTAGCACAAAGAAACACACAAGCCCATTACAGCATTAAGGACAAAAAAAAACGATACAGAGTTAAATGAAAGCGATCCGGTTCGCGGCGAACCAGGGCGGTCATCTGCCTTCTTGGCGACAGCTGGATCAGTGATGAACGACAGCCAGAGGTGTAAAACCTGAGCTGCCCTCTAGGCCCAGAACCTGGATGTGCGACTCTCACCCCCACTCAGCTCCTACCCCCCTCGCCCACCCCAACTGAGGCCAGCAGCAAGTCAGAGAGAAATCTGCACAAGAGGATATGGAGAGGGGCGGGCTGGACACCGTCACTGAGGATAGAGGTCGCTGCTGAACAAGGAGTTCGCTGAGCTGTGCGGTCGACGGCGAATCCGGCAGAAAGCAACAAACACAACAACCAATGATAAGTTACGCCCTCTGCCCACAGGCTCAGGCATACCGTCTACTGTGGGCGTCCTCTTTCTCTCTTTCTCTCTCTTTCCTTCTCTTCCTATGTTCCCCTTTCACACATTTTCCCCAGCAACTCTCGAGCTAGTAGGCTGCAAAATGGCCAGAGTAAAAACTATTAAATTCAAAACAGCGGGGGCTCCCATTATCTCTGTAATCTGGTGATAATTAGAATTAGTGCAAGAGCTCCCCCAGGGTGTGAATTTGAATGCTTTACAATGCTTATAAAAGGATGAAGGCGCAACCCCCCCCCCCCTCCCGACACC
>JAAGVU020000129.1:4424675-4440085 GCA_011763525.2 Mormyrus iriodes
CATACATTCACTTTACTTTTCTTTATTTACTTTTTTATATATATATATATATATATATATATATATATATATATATATATATATAATTTTCTTTTGCTTATTACTATTTCACTTATTATACTTTAGTTATAACCAAACCCACTGAGAACAGGCGTAAAAAATAAGTAGTCCATGTTTTTATAAAAGAGAATATAGGTGAAGAGTTTAAAACAGAAAAATTCTTCATGGGAGTAATGCTTTAGTTAATTAATGAGAAGCATGTTGATCTTTGGGCATCCCATACACTTCTATATAAATAGTATTTCATAACGGAGCTAATAATACTAATTGTATTAATAGTTATTCACTAATTTAGTTATGTATAGGCTGCCATTCCCTCTGGTTATGCTCCTTGCTGTAATTATCTTTCTGTAATTATAGGCACAGCCTTAAATCCCTGTATAAATCTGAAATCCATTTCTCAGGGGGAGAGACTGCATTGAGTCAGTCACGGGGGTAATTTACATTTACTTTACTTTTCCTTTGAAAATTACTGAAATGAAAAGGAAGAAAATGCATTAAAATACATCGGTTCCACCTTGAGGAACAGCAGCAGGGGTGAGAGGCGCACTGTCCGGTGGCACCTTGTCCGCTGTGAACTTATTCGCCCTTGATGAACAGACAAATGGGATAGGCATTATAAATTATGAAGCCATCCAAACCAAAACACTACCATCCTATATATAATCACTATAATATTTTTGCTTCCAAATTATGAGCTCTGAATACATTATAATCCATAAATAGCTCAAAATACCTTACCCAGATCTGTCTCATAAAAAAAAAAACTAACGATGAATGTTTTCATAAGGCTATATATAGGAATTAAGTGGTTAACATTCATGTGATTTTTAGCAAGGTTTTATATGGTTGATTTCCCTCATCCTCTGTGGCTTCAGGACAGGAGAGTCGTTAAGAGCGAAAGCTAATAAAATGGCGATTGCTGCTAACTTTAACATGCTGTGAACGGGCAGGGGCCTTAAACAAACCCAACGCAGCGCTGGGGAAGTGATTAACGGCTCTTTATGACATCCGCCTTGCAAAACAGCCCCCCTATTTCTCGCAGAAAATAATTTATTATTATTTTTTTAATTATTTATGTGACAGAACTTTCCAGAAGCCCTAGCCAGCAGCCAGCTACATGAGACAGGGCATCTGCTGCATGAATGTGTCTTTCGCCTCGAGTCACAGATTTGATGAGAAACGCAAATATATATTCAGTCATCATTTTATTAATTTAGTGTTTCGTACCTCTTGGTATTTGGTTACATTATGAGTAAAACCCAAGTTATTTACTGTTTACCGATTATTAAAACTGGACTTGCGTACGAACATTTAGGCAGGTTACACAGGACTGTAAAATATGTGTGGACTGCAAGTGCATTACAGCAGTAAATCATTTTGGTATTAAATCACTGACCACAGGTCTTGGTCCTCAGCCTGAAGCACTGTTGTCGTCTAAGTGATTTAAGACCCCATATTACCTTTAAGAACAATTAGCCTTTCATTTTAGGGTCATAACTCTCCCAAAAATTAATATGACGGTATAAGTCAGTATTTATTTTTATGACTGAAATAGGGGGTCCCACCATAGAGGTGTATATCTGTGTGTGTGTGTGTGTATGGTATATATGCACATATATACACACGAACGCATATATAATTATATGTACATATATATCATTATAATGTATCCCTACCGTTATGAGATGATAGCAGAATGCACCAGTGAAAAAAAAGACAATTGCTTGTTATTAACAAAATCACATTATTGACTGTGCGGTCTCAGCAGCAGTATAATTAAATGTTGCCATCCTTATATTAGCTATTCATGCAAACCTAGATTCAATTAATATATTGGGGAAAATAAGGATTTGCTTCTTTATGGACTTTGAGCCGATGCATAGAGGACAGTTAAGCAAATGCCGATTCCCACAAAGCTTGCTTTAAGTCTCATCTGGCTAAGTACTTAAATAAACTCAGCCAAGTAATTACTGCGCAGACCATAATCTCATCTACATTTGTATGTGACCTATCAATTTTAAAATTATAAACTGTTTTCAATATCGGCATGCCAATCTTTAAGGCCGTGACATAGATTATGTCATGAAATATCTAATAGATGCACAGCCGATATAAAGCTACCAAGGTAGATAGCTACACCATTTCTTTGACAAATGCACATTAACTTCGGGGGAGGATCTTAATCGGCTCTCTTTAATTGGCCTTTGAGGCCATGGTACCAATTAATAATCAATGGTGCCAAGGGAGCTGGGCCTTGTTTGTGTTTTAAGCAATAAATTACAGCAATGTATTCATATTTATTTTAAGTAGTCCTCCTTTGTAATTGGCATGTTATTAAGCCAGAGGCTTTTAAGCTGTATCAAAGTAATTAAATTAAAAAGAAAAATATAGATCCATCTCCGATAAACAAACAACCGGCTGTAATATGACAGATATGCAGGGAACAGTCCGGTTAAGTGTCTCATTATATCTGGCCCACCTTCAGAGGGAAAATAGAAGCCTCCTCAGAAATATGGCCTACAATGTACAGTCCAGGACCATTGATAATTAAAGTGCAGGGCCTTCTCATTAATCTACTTATCCTCATTCCACCACTGAATAATCTCAGTGTTTGACACTAATGGGAAAGTTGCCCGATGGAGAAAAAAAATAAAATACACTGGATCCGGCCAACATGCATATCTTGACTTACTTTATTATAGTGTTCCGTCTAGTGGTAATCCTAAGCTTCTTTGCTTATCTGTAAGTGGGATTCCAGCACTAGGCGCGATAATGCAAAGGTCTTCACATATAGACTGGGAAGTAAATAAAAAAATAAGTAAAAACCGGCAATGGAGTCAGTAAGGAAATGGTGCAATTTGGTATCTTTTTTAGTTAGTTTGTTTTTATTTCTGTTGTAGATTTCTCCGTTTAAATTGGTGCGCTGAATTGAAGTCAATTCCTCAGAGACATTTTGTAAGCCTACATGGTCCGGTTATTCTCACATTGTTGTGTCCGATTCTCTTTATCCAATTCTGAAAAGTAATAAGCAACTTATATTAATCTTACAACTTAGCCTACAACTTAGCCTGAGCAGCCATCTTTGCGATGCACCTTAATGTCAACAAACAGGAAAACCAGTTTCAAGTTCAAGGCAAAAAAAAACAAAACAATGTTTAACCCATTTCAACCGGAAAGCACAGACTCTGGGTTTATTTGTTCAATGTGTAGAACTGGATTTGAGCTAAATTTTCAATGCGGTTTATTTCCGATAATGGTTTAATGCTAATGACTTGCTGAATACTGGATTACATAACAGATCTGATATGTATAGGCTGTGTAGCTTCAAGTATCATTTTATGATTTCAAGAATTTTTATTTTTAAATACAAAAACAAGCTGAATATTTTAAATGAAAGAACGTTGAAAGAAGTTGTCTTGATTTTTGAGATTTGCCTCAAGAAGCAGGTTTGGATTCATCGGTAAGTGAGCGTACAAGACCCTAAATCACATGCACTTCAATGAAAAGCCATTTCCATCCATGATTTACACTACAGATGTATTTGCAAATTGTGCATAGAATCCCATAAAACAGATTGAACAAAGTCTACAGAGATTACCAAGCTTCACTGGAAGACAAAGTTATGCAACATTTAAAAGCTGCTTTTCCTTTGGATAAGAAAATACTGGCATGTACTTGATTGCAGTTCAGGGAAGTTTTTGAACATGTGTTTCAGGAAATGGCAGGGAGATAGGGTACCTACACTGTTATTCGTGCGATTCTCTCTATTTGGTGGTTTGTAAAATGTCCAAATCCTAATGAAAATGTGCAGGGCCACCTTTATGACTGAAAAAAATGGATATTAAACCATGATGTGCTGTGATAATTTGGCTTCAGAACCAGTAAAGTGATTTATGACTCAAAAGGGGGGGTTTTCACAACATGCAGAGTGAAAGCTTGTTGGCATGAAAATTAAGGCCCCTGCTTCTGGATAGCCTATGGATTAATATATTCACTCGTACGTAATAAGGTCACTTTACATATCTACAAATCCATGCTCAGAAAGAATTCTTTATAACGTGGCGGCAGACATATAGCAAACAGGTTTTATTTTAAAAAAATATTTTTTTCAAACTCAAATCCAGCTAAACTGACATTAAGTACCAGAGTGAAATATTAAGCTTACGCTTAAAGCGAAATCATATAACTTAGATAACAAGAAAATCTTAGACACCCAAATATTTATTTATTAGTAAAAATGAGTCTCGACAGACTGCAGTGCCGGGGCAGTTGCTGTGGTGAAAAATGAATTGCAATATTTTATGGGAGATAGAAATCGGAGAGGACTGGCAGAGTACTGTGATTTACAGCATTTGAAAATGGCTGCCCTTTTGGAAGGAGGGTGGCTGCGAGATTTATCATCTCCATGAACTTTTTACAAGAGTCTTCCCCTTTCCAGAAACAACAACATAGGTATTTAACCTGTTCCATGTCAACTCCTCATGGAAATATGACATCGTTCATCAGGGAGTAAGTGCACATTTGTTTACTTTCAAATTTTCCTAAATGACCAAACAATCTCTACTTGTTTTTTTTCCTCTCATTTTCAAATTGAGGGTAGCTGCATTCCAGAACCTGACTGATGAGGTAAGTTCACGCAAAGGTTAAGCGTGCACCCAGTGATGGGTTTGAGAATCATGCATCATCAGTAATTCCTGGCCTGATAAACCCTCTTCTAATAGTGCTTTCAAACGAAACATGAAAAGTTATCGGTGCTTTATATTACCAAAAGATAAATAAAATCTAAATATATAAAGTATTTGCCAGATGCCTTTATCCAGAGCGACGTACGATTGAGAAAGCAGGTTGAGATAGTCCCTGGAGCAAGTGGGGATAGGGGCCTCGCTCAGGGGCCCGATGGTGACATTATTCTGCTGACCCTGGGACTTGAACCAAAGGACTTCCTGATTGCAGGTACAGGGCTCTAACCCCCAGAGTCACACATCACACCCCTTAAATATTTAAGATTGGTTATTTAGAAACGAAATCGAATGTTAGAATAGGCCTGGCTTATGCTGACACCTCATCCAGAGTTTCCTCTGCTTTCTGCTTTATGCCTCCCAGGGTAGGTCAGTCATCCAACACAGCTGGAGAAGTACATATCCAAAATGAAAGGGCAGATGAATATTTCCGAACATCACCAATAGCAACATCAATCCATCTTCCATAACCACTTATGCAGTCCATGGTCACGGTGTGTGTGTGTGTGTGTGTGTGTGTACACATGAATACTAATGAATATATAGTTTATTGTTTATTTATTCAAACTATTTCACTATTTGTATGTTGGATGTATCATTGATTGACAGATGTATGAATGATGAGTGGATGCTTTTCATATCATCTGTACTTCATCCCAAATTACATGGTGGCGACACAGAAAGGACATTTTATGGCAGCCATGTGGGGCATGGCACACAAGTGCTTCTGCATATGTGTCCTTATGTGCTGAAATAATATAGAACCTAGAGCCATGAAGAATCTAAGGACATATTTTTTGCATAGAAAGAAATGCATGTCAGCACAGTTAGAATATGCAAAGTGAACACACAGTGAACTGCCCGTGGGAATTGCGGAACACACCTTGGAGGTCTGAGGCCATAGTCCTTCTGCTTACTAAGTAAATACATACAGATACACTTCAAAGAAAACTGTTTCTCTCCAGTCAGGCAAGAGACACTTTAGATTCCATCCTGCCATTGATATTAGATGATGCTGATGTAATCACCTTGCAAGGTTTACAAAACGTTTCCGTACGGAGGGTGTGGCCCCAAATTTCCAGAATATGCAGAGCTGGAAAATATGAAACAAAAGTATCGAGAGAATCTATAAACTGTCCTATTATGTGAAGTTCACATATTTGTTTGAAACGTACTTTATTCAACACTGAAGATTTGTAAGGGAGTGACGATGAGTTGCAGTGAACATTAGTAACAGCTAGAGAGAAATCTGAAACTCGATTGATTGTTGAAGTACTTTTTTCCCCCAGTCAGGTTCTGAGAGAGAAGAATGTAAAGACTTCAAGTTTGTCAGGAATGTCCTTTTCGTTATTCTCAAAATACCAAAAGTTGGGCCTGCGCCTTGAATCAGTGTCCGGATGAAAAGCAAGTATTAACCACAGACTTCAGCAAAAGCTGCTCCCTCCGGGACTCGCCTGCTCACTCTTTCCCATCATGTCTAAATAGAAACATCTCTATAGTATGGAAACCCTACAGCATACGATCATCACAACACATGACTTTTGACCTTTTGTCACATGTTTTGATCTCTCAGGTGCTGTTTTCTTGCAAAATCCACCCGGACTTAGACTGAACTCATTTTTAATAATGCATTTTTTGGCTCTCCTGCCTTGTAAGGTTCTGGGAATCACAGACAGGTGTAAAATGCTGTTCTGACACCTTAGCAATGTAGCATCACCCTGGATATTTATCAATTCTTACCTTTTATGTAAGGAAAAAATGAGCAACAGCCATGCCGTTTTTAGTCACCATGTAACTTCTTTTTAAACAACATCGCTTGCCTTGTCTGCTCGGTGTTGGCTTCGACGTATCGCATTAGAAGTTGAGGCAGGAAAGAAGGTCATCTGTGACAGTCTGTTAACAAATGCAGTCGACCATCTTTTTAATTCATTTACTGGAAGACATATAAAGAGCTCACGCGTGTCTCAGGGCTTGTCCGGGTCGCCCACGGCAGCAGGCTGTAATTACGGTTTACTTAAACTGCTGTATGTTTTTGGTAGTTAAAGGGTCAAGGCTGATGAAGACTTAAGGTTGTACGACAGTAACAGTAAATGTAAAAGCCTTGAAAGCTATGCTGGTGTCTCTCCAATTAATGATTTTTAAATGGGCTGCCCCAGCGTAATCAATGTCTGCTTTAGTGTGAATGCTAGCCCAGCAGTGAATTAAGATTACAAGTGCTACAGCACGAGAGGTTGCTGTTACAGATCCAATAACCAAATGGTACAGGGTGTTTGGCTCTTTTCAATTGCACTCAGAAGAATGATTACTGAAGGCAAGGACTGGAAGGAGTATAAGGTCAGCATTTTTGTGTAAAACCTTACTTTATACTTTAGAGGTACATAGCAAAATAGTAGTAGTAGATGTTCTATGCTACACATGTAATATGGAACATTAGTAATGGGCAGGTCAGGGCCTTGGTTTTATTCGGCTAATGTGATCATGAGAGGCTTATCTGTTCGTTTTGAATTTTGAGTCAGATTGCTTTGCGGTGCCGAGCTGAAATTCATAGTAGCGCTTACAGTATGGCCAATAGATGTCTTGCCATGGGTTTGGGCAGTTATTCTTGGAATCTGCAAAAGGCCTAGGAGACATATTACATACACACCTTGATTATCTAGCATTACATATAAGATTGTAGGTCAAAGATGTAAAAAATGTTCAAGATGAGAGTAAATGGATTTTTATGGTAAGGGTAACCACAGCTGGTGAGATCCATCCATCCATCCATTTTCTGTAACTGCTTGTTCTATTCAGGGTTGTAGGGGATCAGGAGTCTATGGGCACAAGGCAGGGAACAACCCAAGGTGGGATGTTAACCCATCGCAGGGCACACACACACACACACCATTCACTCATACACACCTACAAACAATTTGGTAACTCCAGTTCACCTTAGTATGTTTTTGGACTGTGGGAGGAAACCAGAGTACCTAGAGGAAACCCCACAACGACACGGGGAGAACATGCAAACTCCACACACACGGACACTTGAACCCAGGTCCCAAAGGTGTGAGGCAACAGTGCTAACCACTGCGCCACCATGTGGCCCCCAAGGAGGTACCCTGGTTTTTGGATATCATCATTCTTCATATCAGCCTGGCTTTTATATGTCACCCCACTTTTTATGTTATTATTTTGTATTGGAAATGGGGTTCTGCATATTATTGGATGCCTCATCCTCTTTTTCTAGTAGTGTCAAATAGGTAAAATGTATTTTGATAGATAGATAGATAGATAGATAGATAGATAGGTGGATGGATGGACGGATGGATGTTCCGATGGATGTAGTGCCTGATGCCAGCAGCGTGAGTCTGACCTTCAGGCCTGTCTTCTTCATTACGTCTTTCAAGAATTTGGAATAACCTGAGCTGAACTTGCAACAAATTCACTGTGAGTCTCTAACCAACGGCGAGGGCAAAACAGGGTCCTCTACTGGGTGTTACCTAGGTAACATCCAGAAATTTGGTCTTAAAAATCAGCAAAAATTCAGTGTAGCACCTTCAGTTTTGTTGTTTGTAAAAGTTAGATGGCTGTCGAGTTATTCCACTTTCTTAAACTTTTAAACACAGAAAACCACTGCCAAGAGTGACAGGGATATAACCATTTCTGCCATAAATCTATCGTAAACTCTTCTTCCCCAGCTTGTATCTAATTAGCTTCTTTATGCTAAGACATATAAAAACATTAGGTCTGGAAGAATAGTCAATAGAGTTAATTCATTTATTTTAATGACTGGGCAGCATTTTCAAAACATTTTAGATATAAAGAATATTTTTAGCCAGCTTCATAAAGTCAGGACTTCATGCTCCCAAGAGTCCTCCCAGGTCCCTAGGAACTTGGAGAAGTAGAAGCAAGTTTCATGCTTCAACTAGACTTTCGCTGAAGGTGACTAGAGGGCTGTCCTCAAGAGAGGCACAAACATGGACGAGACTCAGGTCTGGTCAAGTAAGCAATTTTCAGAAATTGGAAGCTAAGGATCAAACATTGTTTGTAGTAGGTATACAGCAGGAGGGCTGGGCAGGAGGTAACAGAGCAAAGGTTGTGAAGACAGAGTTAGTGAAAATGAGTAAGCAGAGGAACAAAGCCAAAACACATGCAGACACAGCCACAGAGGGACCGTCAGAACTTTTTAAAGACTGAAAAGGAGAGCCAAATGTCAACCAGCTTTATAGTCTGAAATCCTCCCAAAATGAAGACACACCCTGAAAGGAGACATTGAACAAAAATTGCACTGCCCTCTGGTGGCCAGGAGGAACTCTGATATTACTTATATCACTATAGATGAATTAGCTAGCTAAGTCACTTATGTCCTAAATAATGACAGAATGGACACAAAAATATTTATGTTTTTCATGATGAAGCTAACTGTAGTAAAATAGTAGTAGTAATAATAATAATAACAATAATAATAATAGCAATATGGAAATTCTCCTAAAAGTAACATCAGTTTCCCAAACTTATTTTGTTGTATTTTGTATGTATTTAAACAAAGTCATGTAAATTAAAGGTAAACACTGAACAGACCACTGTTTGTGGTTTCCACGGTGAAGAAAGCCTATGGGAATGTTGCAGTGGAAAAGAGATCAGTGACAAAACTAAGTGAAGAAGACAGATTAATGTAAAGTGATTTGAGGAAGTTATTGGTTTAGGTAACAGAAGCCAAAGTGAAGGAAGCTGGGGAGTTTCTTTTTGCCCGAGACGTGGAACATCATCAGCTGTCATTGTCTCCAAAGAGAGTTCACATTAGGCCAAACTTTATTTAGAAATGGAAAATTTAATTATGGACATTCAACAGACAGGTTTATTTCCCTAGGGCATGCGCTGAGAGATAATATTCAGATTTCATTGTTTTAATGGGAGAAATGTCAGCAGTTGATCCTACGATACATTTGAACCTTCTGGCCCACCTCTCTCTAGCTATCACATTGTATTAAGGGATAATGACATCTGGAATGTGTTCCTTTAGGTTTTGAGATTTTACATGCATTCATTGTACCTGTGCCTGTTTAAACTAATACAGGCAACTGCAAAATATTTTGTTGCAAGTTTTAAAATGATCATTCACTAAACAGATTTGAGTCCTACATGTCTTACTGTATCAATGTTATGACTTCATGGAAATTACCGGGATGTTAACTCAGAGTTTGCTCAGAGTATCCAGGGTATTTGTACATACTGTACAGAAAAATGTATATACTTTTCGACGTAAAAAGCATTGCCGCAGGAAGCATTAAGGTCACAGATAGTTTTGGATTTCTGAAGTTTCCTAAGGATGTAACTCAAGAAACAGAATCAAGCAAATCAATATGTCACAGAATGTTTTACAATCGCCATGAAACGCCATTGATATAAATTACAGCAGAACTGTAATTTTGACATGTACCGAATGTGAAACGGCTGCCTTTGGTCACTGCCCAATGAGGCCTTCCCTTCTGCAATGAGTTTTTTGACAACAGTGAGATGATATTTAGATTAATTTTGGTATCAGTGAAAATTGTAGCCTTGTCCTTGATCAGATATTTCAGCTAAATACCGCACCCTGAAAACTAGACTTGGGAGATACTCAAAGGTATATAATACATATTATTAAACTTTACAGAGAACAGAAATTAAGACAATACTATTTATATTTCGATATATCCTAAACAATGGACAAAAGATACATAGAAGCTTTCATTTGCTGGTTCCTTTTTCTCTTTTGACTGTTAAGAAAGTGCTGGTAACTAATTTCTCTTAGGTCGGGAAAAGACTTTTCCAGTAAGAAGAGAATCACCTCAGCCAGAATGTGTTCTACAACATCTATTTTAAAACCAGGTTACTAATTTCTCTGCTGGGACGTGGACATGGTACAGAACTAGAGTGAAGAAAATATTAACAGAGTGCACTAGATAGCTTCCTTGCAGACGTATTAAATGACAAACGCCGTGATACGGCAGAGCAGGCTACAAAGATTTATTTCCGAATCCAGGGAGATCACATAACTGTCGAGGGAACCCTAAAGTTCTTCAGCTCCTGACATCAGCATTCACATGCCATGTAAAACCACTAGATCCAATTTTCCATATGCACTTTTGAAAACACAGCAAATGCCTTTCAAAGTAAAGCAGCCAGCGCTTTTCTCTCTGAATTTTTGTCTGTGTTTCCAGCACAAAGTACTACATGCCGCGCGATAAAATTAGCTTGCCGCGGATTTATTTAAAACGACCCCAAAAAGCCCTTGATTGCAACTAAATATCTTCATGTCTCAGAGTCATGTGGTTTACTATTAGCAGAAGGGCGCAGGCAGCTTTTGTCCCCTTCAATATGTGTGGAGCGACAGTGTCCCTTGACACTGGGCAATGCCCTTCAGTGTGTGTCACTTGGCTTACTCTGCAAACTGTGATCTCAGAGTCCCCCTTTTTTTAATTTGTGCGCAGATCTTGCATGGGGAGACAAGGTTTGACTGAAGCTTTTGTGAGAGGGGACGAGGACGGGGGGACACAACAGCGACCATATGTTCAATGTGACCCTCATTATTCTCAATTAGGGCAGCCATCCATGCGATGGTCTTGCTGATAACAGCCCGTAGCACCTTCGGTGGAATGGTGCGAGGCATCTCCAGTGGGAAGGCGACCGCGGGCTCTGGAACCTTTTCAGGATGATCAGGGTAAAGCCTCATCTGCGGGGCGTCTGGGTGGATGACTTGATTGAGAATAATGGGGTCACATTGAGCATATGATGTAAAGGACTAACCTTATGCCTGCAAGTTAATGATATTATGAATTTGGCAGGGCAATCCTTCTCCATGTCATCACAAAAACAGTCATTTGCGGAGATGTTGTATTAGCTAATCTTTCTAATTTATTTTTTACATTTGCATTAATGAGAAAAAAGTTGAATGGCAAGTATAATAATAATAATAATAATAATAATAATAATAAATAATAATAATAATAATAATATGTGTTATTGTTATTGTTGCTGATAATATTGTTGTTGATGTTATTATTATTGTTGTTGTTGTTATTCTAGGAGCTATAATTGATCAACAGAAATCACTAAGACTTCCTTTATGCACTTTCAGTTGTATTGCAAGGGACTGCATAAAAATATCTGTAAATGTTATAGGATACAGAAATTTATTTAGGAGAAAACGAAAATCTCTGCTCAATGCACCTTTCTTCGGTATTGTGTAAGTTCTATAGCATACTGAATTTAAAAACTCTGAAATGTTCGTCAGCTGCATGTTGCTGCTTGATTAAAGGGGCATAGAAAAATGGCATACATCGGTTCTTAACCTTGCGTCTCCAATATAATCAGGCAAGGCCAGACGCAAGCACCAGAACATTTTAATGTGCTTTCATTACATTAAATCTCTTTTAGTTGTTTTGCAGGCTTTATTTCACATGCAAAATCAATTCACAAACATGTCTTTAGTTTTCCGCAATTTTTTTCAGTAAGTTCTACTACATACGACGTTTGAGAATGTAGATGGCTCACACAAGGAACTAGGACCTCAAACAATGATTAACCCACACTCAACAGCTCTAAATAAGTTAATTAAGTTAATTAATCAACAACAAGCACTACAGAAACCCAATCTGAAAGAGTATTCGTGTGTTTATATTAATGACAACTAAAGTACATGTTTCAGTAAAGTCCAGGACTATTTACCAGTTTTAAGAAACTTATATTCTTTTCAGTGGCTTTTTTTTTTGTAAAATGGGAAGGAAGCATTAGTTAATCAACCAAGTAATCAGTTGATTATACCAAACGTTAAATTAATAGTTATTGCAACATGCATGAGACATGAAACAGAGCTTTATATTTATTGCTGTGAATACCTGCCTGTTGATTTGCCTAAATTTTAACAGGGTTTGGTAAGGATATCATTTTGTTGCTGCAAACTCATAAACTTTATTTTACCACAATTGGGAAATTAAAGGATCCACACAATCTTAGTGTATGAATCTGGCAGAAATCTGCAGAATATGAAATGACTATATCGTATGACAATTTTATTGATATTGTGGTTTAAACACCTGGAAAAAACATAACATTTCGGAAAAAAAACAAGATAAGAGGGACGGAAAGTTCCTGCTCACAACAGAGGGAAAAGGATTAAACAATATGTGCACTGTCAAGAGCTGCTGTCTCTTTAAGATGGCAGGGAAAAAAGTCACAATGAAAAAAAAAATTAAACGAGAGGGTCCTTGAACACCTGGGTGACCTTAAAGGTACACACACACCAAATGTCATTCATAGCCAATTGCATATCACTAGAATTTTAAAAGTATATCCTGACTGACACGCATGCAGTATCTTATAATAATAACCATGCTCTTTTGTACATTTTAAGAGAACAAGGCCATACAAGTTTGAAATTGATGAGTATGCTACTACAAGTTCATGGCTGTGACCTGCAGGGCATTTGATCCCTTGACATCAAGTTTATTTTTCCAAAGCCAAAGCTTGATATTCCAGCACTTAATTTAAGAGCGCAGTTAAATCACAGAAGCCATAATATGTCAAGCGATCCCACTGGTAGGGAAAAAGGGGTGGGGGGGGGGAGAACAGTAAGTAATGAAAAAGCTATGATTGCTTTTCTGTCCCTCCAAATGACAGTTATCACCTCGATGACCTGCTCCGGGCAGGCCCATCTAGAAATGACACGCTAAGACATAACGTCATCTAACAGGGTAGTTACTAAAATCAATACAAAACCCATTTCAAAGATACTCTGTGTGTGTGAGAGGGGGCCTCACTGTAATGTTCATTTATTGAATCGGCCTGAGGAGGCAAAGAAAAAAAAAATAATAAAAATAAACTTTTTTGATATACACATATCCTACCATGCACAGGATTTGAAAGATGAGCATTAATTGTACCTGCAATGTATTGTTTTGCTGTACTCCGCGACTCACCATTCATTGCAAGTGCGCAATAACAATTTCTATACTTTTTGATAGTATTAACCAAACAATACTTGAGCTACAAAGACGTAGTTTTTATAACAGTCTAGCATTGCCCTCTCTTTCAATTCTGACCTATCAGTGGATCGATATCATCATCATCGACGCCTTTAACAGGTGTATGTATACTTACTAAGCTTGTCTCGAAGACCATGCAAGCATATCCATATATTATCCCTTTCAGATTTATGGTCGATACACAATCAAGAAAAAAAAAAAAGTTTGATCTACTGAGCAAAAAGACACTGAGGAGAATAAAATAAGACAAATGGTCTGGAAAGACATCCATCAGACGGGGGGACGTCACCTCAGCTGATGAAATGCTTTGATGTTGAGGGGTGAAATTTATAGACAGCAACATGCGAATGTACTCACTTGGAGAGAGGTCAATATCCACTAACAGAGGTACATTTATGACATGAGAGCTGGGAGGATTCAGGTACCGCTAGCATTTACCGTTAAACAAGTTTAGGGCGTCCTCTCACTCCAGCTATAACACGTACATTTCAATAAAAAAAGTGATGCTCACTGAACATAAATGAATCACTTTTGCTAGCTAAGCCTATGACCAAGTTTATTGTTTTTTGCAGTTGCTTTGTATATGACATGTGTGTTGATAGATGGACTGTAAAAAACTGGAAGCATGGGGCCTCGATTATTATGCACAATTATAATATTTTACTTCACGCCCAAGTCTAGACCATCACTCTCTGGCATTCGGAAGAATGTTAGGGATTAAAAACAGGCGTCATAAAATTTGACTAATTGTAAACCACCAATCCTTTCATCTCATACATAAAAGGGTTTTGCAAAGGGCTTTCCTTTGAAAATTAATATCAAAAGAGATACTTTGGTTTGTGGCGAATTCGTAAACATTAATGGTTTGTATACAAATTGGGCCAAAAAAAGTACACCGAACGGCCGCCATTTCTACACATAATGTTAACAGCGATATTCAGGCTTATCTACTCTACGCAGCATGATAATTGTAAATGACGTACAAGGCAAGAGAATTTGTTACACCTAAGATTTTGCTGTAACTGTGATCAACGTAAATACAAAAACACAAACAAAGACTGTATACTGTTACATTTTCCCTCGAAGCCTTTGGTGGCAACAAAGACGGAACCGTAATTCAAAGTAATCAAAAGAGTGCATTGCAAAATAAATTTTGAAGCGACACGCAGTTCAGGCAGAAAGGCAGTCAGTGGATTTAATGCATTTTGATGTATATTTAAGGCTTCGACACTGGGCCACAGATGTACAAGTGATGTGTTTTTATATTGCAAAAGATATGGCTTGTGATAACCTATTATAGGAGATCATCGACTTCAACTTCCTAACCTGGGAAAGGAAAAATTCCATCACACGCCGACTCCGAAGATGTAATATAGGAACAAATTATGGTTGGAATTGAAAAGTCACAGGCTTATTTCATCTTAATAAATCCCTGCCAAAAGGCTAAGTGTGGAAGTGAGGATAGTCCCAAAATGCTTTTACTGTCTTATCATCTCTGACATCAAGCATGGTTTGGCTTGAATTGCTTTTACTTCTTCCTTTAGTTATGTATGTATATATATATATATATATATATATATATATATATATATATATATAT
>JAAGVU020000129.1:4440185-4450463 GCA_011763525.2 Mormyrus iriodes
ATATATTTGTTTGACTATCTATCTAAACAAAGAAAAAGTTCGGAATCTCTGAAAAAGGTAAAACTGAAAAGCATAAGATAAGTAGATGAACTGCCACGAGTTTCCCACAAGTACATTCAGGAGGGGGAGAAGGATATGAATCCCGCAAGCCTAAAGGAAGATCACTGGAATTCTCTACACATCTCGCCCCGTGGCCTTTGTTCATGTCGCTACATGGCAAGTTTAAAGTATCAAAGTATTTGCATTTTCTCAAAAAAGGCATTTTTGGAACCGTAAGCTAATTCAGCTAATCCTTTTACTACAGATCGTATTTGGTGTGTACTGTCATTTAATGTTTTGCACTCTGTACACTTTGTTTCATGTTGAGCTTTGGAATCCTTTAAAAAAAATCGTTAATGTATTTTATTTCTCTTTACTTTAATTAAAATGTGAATGGAAAAAAAAACAGAATTGCCGTATAAGACATTCCAGGGCACCAATCATATTTGTTATTTTTCATTTATGTCGGTGAGGATGGGAAGCATTTTGATATGTTACTGTATATAAAAAGAAAAACAAACAAATAAATAGTGACACTATTATCCGTCTGTTATGGAAAATGTGACTAGCTAAAATCATTATTGGGACAATACTGCTGACTCTCTATGACAAATATATAATCTTGGTGTAGAACTATGAGGTTTTGATTACAGGACACCATATTTCTGTTAGCACATATGAAAGGGAACCGAAGCTGTTCTATAATTCGGATTACTTGAACAAGTTAAAAGCTTGTACATTAGCCCTGAGGCATTTCATACTGATCTATCTTGACATGCTGGCCCCATTCAGCAGAGTTAAAAATTACAATTATCATGCAGAATGATTCTAACTCATGGTCTTTAGAAATTATAATTGGAAACGCTCCGCGGCTGTGCTACGTACATAATTTTGAAGCTGTGTTGTAGAATTGATGTTGCGTCACGTTCGCAGACGTCGAATAGCTCATTGAACTTGCCAGAGATAGTCTGGAACACTGACCCCTTGACCTGGCTGTATTCCCACTTGGTAACCACATAAGCAAGAGAGACATATTCCATTTCAGGTCTTCGTTAAGAAGGCTGATCAAAAAACTGATCAATTTCTATGTTAAAAAAAGAACATGCATTTTAAACAAAAAGTTCAAGATATTCTTTTAGAAAAAATACATCTACAGGCTCTCAAGGAGCCTTCAGATAACTTTTATGAAACGTGACAATCTTCACAATGCCCGTTACCCGGCATACCTCAGCCATAGCGTGTGACGGAGCTGTCGTTTTCACCTCCTACCTCTTACCAGCCTAGAAGCAGATGGGGGGGGGGGGGAGCACACTCATTTTCTATACCTGGGTGCGATCACGGCAAAGCCAAATTAAATATAACTAGTTGCTCCGGCAGAGCTCGGGCATAAATGGGAATGTTAATCTAAATAAACGACAGACTTGTAGGCACCCTCGTTACGAGCAAAGGCCTCTCTGGAGCCAGTCGTCGCTACGTTAACGCATGGGCTGGAAGGTTCACAGGAGGTCAAGGCAATCAGTCACAGCAAGGCCTGAGGGCGCCCATATACTCCTGCCTTTATGGGGGAATAAAGAAAGTGAGGTGCTGAAGCGTGCCTGATTAGGTACTCTAATATGCTATTTGTGACTAATTTCGAATCTGCTAAGTCACAGGTGATGGTCCTGACCTATAAATCACTTCATCCAGCAGCCCCCGTTTGTGGCCAGCTCTAGACCCTAGGCTGCCTGTGAATATGCAGCAGCTATTTAGGTGACAGGAAGGGTATAAAAGTAATGGATTGAGTACAAAGCCACTCAAGTCTGGCTGACGAGAGAACCTGTTCGTATCCGGGGCCCGTTTGTTTTCCTTAATAATTACTGTGTGCCTGCATCGTTAAGATTGTAATTTTTCCTCGGGTATTTCTCAGAATTGGCACATTTTGCCGTCTTAGATGAGAACATCGCATGTGCTTAAAAGTGGTTTAATGTTTCACAAAACGCATAAATTTCAGTGCTTAGTCAATGGTCAACTAGTGTCCTGGGGTGGCTGGGTGAAACATATGGGTTAAATGGATAGGGGACACCTATGTTTTTTCGCAAGCATGTGTATTTGTGTATTTTTTTTTTAATAACAGAGATTATTAATATATAATACAGAGTTCTGCATTTTATTCTCTCTCTAAAATGCAGATAATCCATATGAGTAATTAAAGGGAATATGATTCATATAATTTAGTACACATATGTATAACATGTATGTAAGTATAGGACTCCCCGTGACCCTAAGCAGGATGGATTGATGTATAAAAAAGTATCTGATTTTTAATTTATACAAGGAAAAAAATATCATTTGTCAGGAATAATAAAATGAAAAGACTAATTAACACTTCAGTTATATCCCTTTGCTTAACAAAAAAAAGTGCATTGGACAATAAATGCTTGTTACAGCTTAGCATACTTAGGCAGTCGACAGCAACGGGCATTTTTATTCCTGTTCAATTGTGTCAAGAGTTCCCCGTTTCAGCTACTTTCCTATTATCCTCCTGAACGCTGTTTTTCTTGACCCTCAGTTGAGTTTTGACAGGCGGGGAGCGCAAGGTTGCCTGGTTAATGCAGACGATGTGCAGGCTCGCGCTGGGGGGGGGCCATCTGGGAGCAGAACCCGTGCCGTTAACACCGAGGGCTGGAGGAGGATACTGTCAGGCTGGAGGACACGCGGCCAGCTCAGAGGTCGCCTTCGCAGACACCGGGTGTCACCGGGGATCCGGGGGGTTCGAGTGGGCGGGAGGGGGGGGAGAGACAGAGGAACTGATAATGTAACTTCGGTCACACAGAGGTGGGAGACTAGACTGTGACCAGGTCTGTTTTTTCCCCCTTTGCTGGTACAATTATATCCAGTGTGCTACCAAGTTCTAAATCGATAACTGGAAGGTATAAATAATTGACGGGTTATGGATGTTTCCAGGGCGTTCTGCACCATTCCTTCTGAGGCCACGTTTCCAAGACAAAATTAGTGCATTTGGCAAATTAAGAGATGTGCCTGGCCTTTCCCTGGGTCCTTATTAGAGCGAGTGTCCACAGATCATTTATTACATTCCTGGGAAAATAGGCAAGTGGAGCTCATAAACAAGCCGGTTTCACACAATTAAACAGCCGCGGTTAAAGAATAGTCAAAATAATAATATGCAGGCTCCGGTCTGGTCAATGAGTGTAAAATGCTTTTCCCTGCAGCCAAATTCCTCACTCTCTCTAGATCTTTTGAAATCATACACAGTCTTTTCCCATATGGTAATGACATGCAAAGTGCTGTGCAAACGCGGCGTGCGGCCATCCTCCTCCTCCGAGGAGGAGGACTACGAGAACACAGGCCGTGTCACGTAGCATAAACAGGTCCCGTCTGAGCCCAAATTAAAAGAATTCAAGATCAGAAACCGGGAGCTTGGTAATAATTACACCTCCCCTTAAACCCAGACTAGCAGAGCAGCAAGTAGCCACCATTCAATGTCATTTTTTTCCTTTCAGTAAAAAATATGTAAAGGTCAAAATTCCAACTCGAAGGGAATGAGAAACAGTCAGTGGTGCTAAATGATCTGTATCTTGGAGAAATCCACTCGGAGACCTACTTCTCCTAAAGACTATACTGCCATCTGCAGCCTTGGCTATGAATTCATATGTGGAATAAACGACAGTGTCAGGATAAGGATGGAGATATGTTTGTATACAATATAAAATACCGACAATATCAGACAATGCCTGTTCAGCATAGTTTCATGCTAATTAGCTTCACTCATGTCAAACCCATGTTTTGTTTGTGCGTGAACCGACAGTTTTGTTTATCCATAACTGTTGTATTCCTCCTATAAGTCTTAGTAGCTTTTAAATCACATTTCACGCTCAGTGGTTAAAGGTCAGCTGTGTTACAGGTTCATTACTGTAAAACAAAGTGTTCAGTAAAAAATTGACACTACTATTTTATAAAAATTAATGTTTAAATATCACTAAAATGTCTTTGCACAGGTTTTGCTGGCCAATGAGCTAACAGTTGATTTAAATTGTATATTTTTATATATTATGTTTCAGCTGTACATTAAATATGTATGATGAGGCCAAACAATGATGACACAAAATATTTGATAATGTTAATCTGCTTTGTTTATAATTGTTGTGATTGTCACTTGCATAACAAGATCAATATGGCTAAATCTTGTTTACTGTTTTTATGTAATAAAGTAATAAAACATCAGAAAATTAGAGTGTGGTCGAAGTTCAGCGTGCTGAAAGAAGTATTGAATTAAAAAGCCAATACTTTCTGCATACCGAGTTGCCAGTTTTTGCTGAAAGACAGCTAGATGTCTGTCTTTGGCAGGTAAAAAAAAACACACACACACACACACACACAACACTGGTGCATTGATGTCAGGCTTATTAAAGAAACGTGAGAGGGACTGTGAATAATGACACCATCCCATGGATGTCACAAGTAATAGGGGATTCAATTCAAAGAATTCTATTAAACAATATCTGTTGCCTAACAATGAAAGATTATTGTTGGGAGTTCCAGGAAGCAATGAACTTTCAGCTGACATTTGTACTCATGTGGTAAGGCTTCAAGCGAGAATGTAATTAAAGCACTCACCCCAAGAAAAAAGGTGATACTCTCTGTCATATTTTGACAAGGCCCCGAGCAGCAAGTTAAGCCAAACAGTTACATGCTTGGTGGCAGCTGGGAAAAGACAGACCTAATGTTCGATTGCATGATAATGTAAAGGATCCTGAGGCTGCTGCTGACAGCCATTCAGACGTATGTATCTTACATTACCTTACCTCATGGCTAGCAGCATGTGATTTATATAAATATGTATAAATGTGCAGCTCTATAAACTGAATACGGTCTAATTATACATCTGCTTTCTTTGTGCAAAAGTCTAATCAAATGGATACTTTATATGTTCGACTTTGTTATACCCAAATGTGAATAAAAGATACTTCTTTGGTGGATAACGTATAACTCTGCAGGAATTTCTATTCAAAGGAAGTTCCATACCTATACACACACACACACACACACACATATAAGCACAATTTTACTGTTCCAACACCTGGTATAAATAATTCCATTTTGTTACAGTGTGCCAGGCATAAACAATGCTGCAGATCTGAGATGAATACGATCACACACACACTTACACACACTCATATGTCGTATAACTACAACGAGGCCGAATAAGATGAGGTAGGTCATGAACACCATACAGCAAGATTTCTTTTTACAAGTCCGTCATCCCTCATGGAGTCCGTTCCCATTTTTTTACAACCAACAGACTCATCCCAAATGCCCCGTTAATATAAAATACGCAACAAGTCCAACATGAAGAAGTACTTATTGTTTACGATGCCCGCAGTTGCCATGCATAAATCTTAGGTTAAGCAGCATCTAGCAGCTGTCAAAAGCAATAGCTGAAACTTAGTTTTCAAAGTCCTACAGATGATTCCTTTCTGACTCCCTTTGCATTTGACGTCGGCCAGGCCCTGGCTTACTTCCTCATCACCTTTAACGTCATAACACGTTTTGAGGGGGGGAGACACATTTGTCAGCCCTGTTTGACAAGCTTGATGAAGGGATTGTGTCTTCCGCCCCCCTCCCTCACAAAATCTGCCAGAGAACACCCTCTCTGCTGGTATTACAGCAACATGTGGTGTTTTCCCCCACGGAACGTAATTGTAATAATCGTGAGAAGAAAATAACAGAATTAGCCCCCCAGCATTACAGGGATTTAAGGCGAATTCTAATATGGTGCACGGGTGGTCTGTGTTTCTAAGCCATGGCTGTGCAGACAAGTTCTTGCAGCTCGTTTTTCAAATGCCATAAAAATGTACGTTAGACTTAGCATCAAATTTAATAAGCTCAGCCTTTTCCAGCCCATTGGCACCGCCGGCATTAAGGCACCGGGCGAGCTATCCTATTTAAGTAGACATGCGGAAAAATCACACCCGTTCATCCTGCCAATTGGTTTGATATGCCTGGTTATTACAAGATATTTATTTGCCACCCTGAAATCCCTGACTATAGACAAACAGCAAATGCAGAAGCACTCTGTAACTGCTAAAATACAGCTCACATCTCGCCCTGGTGTCTGTCGGTCCTCGTATTTCCTAATGTAATAACAGTACAGTCATACAAAGTCAATGTCACATAACACAGTAAAACTGATCATTTTATTCATATTTATCTGTCTGTCTGTCTAGTTTCTGTAAAGTGCAACAAAAGGGTGAGGCAGTATCACACAAGCAGTAAAACTGTTTATTTTATTCTTATCTATCCATCTATCTATCTATCTGTGACAAAAATGGGGTGGAGTGTCACACAAGACAGTAAAACTGTTTAATTTCTATCTATCCATCCATCTATCCAATAAAGAATTGTTTTTTCCATCTGTTTTTCCCCCCTAACATAAGTCAGCTCTATGTGCGGGTCTTTATCTTGGCATAATCTGGAACATGGTTGGTTTGGAGGATTTCTCAATCAACTGGTCACATTAAAAGGACTCCTTAATGAAGTGAACTCTTTATGGGGATTATCTCACCACCTGCCAGGTGCCACCTGCTCGACCACCGTAAAATTTGGCACGGTGGCATCGTTGCTATCGGCTTAAAGAAATCTATGGAGGACAACGAGAACGCGGCTCTCGAACAGGAGAACCCAGGCGAGTGATGTCACTGCGGTTCGCTTCTGGCCAAAAACCCGGCCTCTTATGACAAGCGTCCACCTTCGTTTTTGCCAGACCTGCACTCCAAGACCTTGAAAATGTTCCGAATCGGTCCTGCAGCTGTTTCCTGACGGCTAATGAATGTGACCGCCTCACTTGTCCGTCACTTTGGATGGAAGCATCTGCTAAATGCAAACAAATGCAAAAAGTAAATTATTGTTATAACTCCAAATTCATCCTTTTTTACTTTTTAAACGAAATATAAAATTGAAACTGGAACTAAATTATTAGGTCAGTAGATATCAAGCGCAACATAAATCGAGCAGTTCAGGACATCCTGTATGTCAATTAAAATAATTTTTTCTTTTCATTTTGATGCTATTCATTTGGCAAAACAAATATCTAATGTTAAATACATGAATGCCTGCATAAATTATTAATACACGATCAATCACAATAGATGATATTTTGGATGCTCAATGCAATCACGAACCAGGGGTGTATTTGCATTTTTTAATATGTCAAGAATGACCCTAATCAAATATGATAACCCCTAAACTCAAAAAATGATTACATTCACTGAGCCAAGTGACAAGATTTTTTTTTGGCATGCCTTGTTTGTCCGTTCATCTGTGGGGTGCCATTCAGCCGATGAGCCAAAATCTGAACCAAGGACAATCTGGCTAACTCATTCCTAACTGAACTTTCCAGCGTACACACTACATACAGGCATTTGAACAATACAAGAACAATAAAAGTAATAATAATAATGATAAACATGTAAATAAATTAAATAAATCTTTGAATAAATCTTTAGGTAAATCTAATGCTCTGCCAACTAAAAAAATACTAATGACTGACGCATAATTGGAGATTTTTCTGTACATACAATTTTAGCAATCCTGCTTTCTCTGTAGTTTCTCTGTAGTATATTATTAAGAATACAAAACAGTGTATAGTGTCAGTGAAGTTTTATTTGTGCAGCATAGTAATGTTTGCTAACTTTCAAAGATGGGTCATGATTTCAAGACTCCAACTGACCACATAATCAGGGAATAATCACGGTCTCTCTTCAGTGTTTATTTGTGTATTATATATTTTGAAATGATGTTGACAGACAGCGGTATGTGCAATGCTAGAAGCAGGTACACATCAAATTGCAATAAAATACTATAGAAATGGAAAATACTGACCAAAGACCCATAGATAATTCTCCATAATTTCATTTTCAAGGTTTGCTCACAGGATAATGTTTATGGTAACAGTGTTTGGGGTAAAATGTGTTGGAACCTGCTCTCTGCTTGATATCCACCTGCTGATATCCGTTGACCCCTTCCATATTTACATTTTCCTACCTTCCATGAATTTTAATTCACAAAGTAAACAACAGCAGTATTCGTCAATTAATCTGCAGCCTTGATGCAGAGGAAAGTTCAAAGCGAAGTAAATAACAGGAGGACTTTTATCTATGCTTCACACAACATACATTTGTGACTGTGGTGGAATGATTATATACTTAATTTTCCCCCTATGACTATCGTTGCCGCACAGTTACGACACATGATGAATGTTCATCTGAGAGTCAAGCGGCCCTTGAAAGATTCTCATTTTTAGAATAACACTACAGTTCATGATGTTTGTTTTTTTTTCCCCGAAAAAGTTCAAAAGGACACAGAAAACATGTGCAATAAAGGAGCCAACTCTAATCTCCAGAATGCAACAAGCAAACCTCTTAAAAGTATCGCGTGTTTTGGATCAGAGACAGAGAGACAATTGTTATGACATACGCAACTCGGGGGAGCGATTTCTCATCACACACCTCTGTGAGGAGCGCTTCAAACAGAGGAACACTTCAGAAACAAAGCACTCTAGACATTAATGGGGGACTTTTACATCAAAAATGGGGTTACAAATAAATAAAACGTCCTGGATTCACAAACAAAGTCTTTTAATGTCCAAATCACCTGCAGAAAATACTAAAGCTCCCTAAATTCCCCGTGAATAGAGTTTTCTGTGGCAAACAAGACACATTCCTGAAAGGTCCAGAGTCAACATTGCAGTGGAAACTCCACATCTACACCTGACATGCTGCCCATGCCCCAACACGTTAGAGAGACACTGGGGACTGTGACTTCCAGGCATTCCTTGCCTGCTGCAACCGACACAGCAGCTACAGACATCCAGAAACAGAGTGCGAGACCTGTGGAGCTGCATAAGGGATTTTGTGCACACATGTGCGAAATAAAACAAGTTTGACAGAAGGACGCACTCTCTCAGCCAATCACATGGGGCTTGTGAGGCCATGTTTATCCTAGCCGTTTAGGAGACAGAGGGCATGCTCCTGGAGTGATTCCACATGAATGCATCTTCGCTTTTCAAATTTTTCCAAAAGTATCATCACAACACTGAATATATAGAAAAGACAGGCACCAGTGATATGAATCTCCAGTTTCCTTTGGGATTAATGAAGTATGTCTGCATGTATGTATACATCTATCCATCCATCTATCTATCTATGAATATTTAATATTTTGATCTGATTTTCTTAGTTATCCACTCTTCTCTGGAATACTTCTCTTAATGTGAATTACAAACATCAAGGGTGTTAGAGATAAGTTAACTTTTCTGCATCATTACTAACTTATTCATGTTATGAGAAAAATGATTTTTTTTCATGTCAGTAGTCAAATTTACAGGTCAGCTCTCGACTGTCGAAATATGTTGATATATGTCGATTAACAGAAATTAAGGCGATCGGAGAGCAGCACATTAAAATGAGTGTCCAAGAAACACAATGTTATCAAAGGCATTTCCTGAAGCAAGAGGTGGTTTTTGTACAAATGTTTCTATACAGAAGACTTGCTTCAATGAACATTTGGCAAAAACTCTGCCTTGGCAAAACCTTAAAGCCACCAGTGACAAACATGAACATGAATCACGCACAGTTTTTTTTTTTTCCCCCTAGGGGTGACCATAAAGAAATGGGACTAAGCAAACACTGATCTGATCAAAACAGACCCACTTCCAGGCTTCTTTGTAAACTTCCCACTCATATACCATTTATCAACGTGTGAAAGATTCCTTTAGGGGACCATCAGCATCCACCATATGGAGATGCAGATCCTGTCCACTTTAGCATTAAACATGGTACATTACCTTACATTATATTGAGTTTCTATTATCCCTATAAGCATGCACTAAGAAAAAATTCCTAGTGTACCTGGCCAATGAAATGATTCTAATCCTGAATCGATTAATACCTTTAATTCTTAAACTCGATTACACAGGTGTGGCAGCTCTCGTGAGGCATGAAGAAATGTAGCAATTGTTATCTATTTAATCCTCTTTGGCTGGTTATGAGATTTGTCATAAATGTTGCTATGACATGCCGCTAATACTATATTCATTACTGTGTTAGAAAGACATTAAAATGGTATAATTAGTAGTGAAGTGAAACTATTTTTAATGTGCTAATTTAATAACAAGATTGAATGCTATTCAGAGCTAATTATTTCTCCTTCTATCTTCTGACTGATAAATCCTGGTCAGCAGGG
>JAAGVU020000129.1:4450476-4469512 GCA_011763525.2 Mormyrus iriodes
GGGGGGGTGGCGTGGGCTGGAGCCTATCCCAGGCAGCACAGAGCACAAGCCAGGGGGCCAGGGGTACACCCTGGATGCCAGTGTAAACCAATTACATGTCGTTGTAAATCAAAAACTATAGAACAGAGGAAAAACTTCAAACCTAGTATAATTCTGTCTTGGGGGATGTTGCATTTTAAATTGGAACCAAGTTATTAAATCATCAGGTATTTAAAACTTTTTCAACATTACTTACATTTGAGACTTACTAGTGTTTACCAGTGACAGTAGATATGAGACACCTGCAATTTAAATAACGAATATACGTTTGTATATCATTTGTTTACATATGTGCATGTATCTGAATATATAATGTGTGTATGCATATGTATGTTGCATTTGACTGAATTTTATATCATCATATTATATTACTCATATTCAAGCATAATAAGAAATATCCTTAATTCCGTTACATAATGAAGATACATTTTATGTGAACATATGTAAGGGCATAATGTGAGTTACTGAAAGTAAGATTTCTGCCTCTGCTTTCAGTCCTAGACAGAGTTAGCAGGGACTTAAATCTTATGTAACGCGGGGTTTCTGACACTGAGGCCTCTTATGACTACAGATAGGTAATTTGTTTTGATCTGAGATTATATCTCCTGTGTTTTTAGGAGATGTAAACCTCTTGTGTAGCTGTTAGGCAAATCCCACAATATGAAGAATTGATCCTGGGTCTGAAGTTTTTTGCCCTTATTCCCTTTGTCTTTTATGAGAGACAAAGACTCCTGCCAAGTACCGAAAGCTCACAGGAGCTCATCATGGAAAATCCCAGCGCTCCGGAAAGACCTAAAAAGTGAATGGGATAGGAAGAGTGTCTGTGTGTGTGTGTGTGTGTGTCTGTGTCTGTGTGTGTCTGTGTGTGTGAGAGAGAGAGAGAGAGAGAGAGAGAGAGAGAGAGAGAGAGAGAGAGAGAGAGCTGGGGGTGTCAGTTTAAGTCAGGACTAAATTTAAAAAGAAAAATCCTCCACCATATACAGACATACATATGTGTGCATGCATGTGCGAGTGTTTATACATTTTTAACTAATAACAGACCCTTTCTTCTTGTCTCTTATTAACTTTAACAGGCTTCTGCCACTCCAGGGAATTCCCCCTGTATCACAAGTACCTGCCCTGACACACCTTTCTGCACCCAGTGCCAGACATACCTGGGAAATTATCTACTAATTATCTACTAAATATGTTTGTTCATGTCTAACGAACAGCTTACTTAATTGCAAGTGCTATTTCCATTTTTCTCCAAGGGGGAGATTAGCTCTGGGGCTTATCTCAAAGAGCTCATTATATTAATGCCAGTAATTATGTGTTTTGCTTACTTTTGATGCGCTTCTGTTCAAATAGGGACTTAATAAAAGGATGACAGCAAACATGTCAGTAGACCTTTACGATTTTTATTATTGTTTTTGTCTGAAATCCTATGAGTAGCAGGGCTCACAAGAATGGCATTACACAGAGGTTACCAGGGCTTGGGATGCAGTCTCTGCTTCACTCCTTGTGTTCTTCATTTGCGCTTCCTCTCGCATCGCTCCCTTAGGCTAACGGATCAGAAAAGGGTGGAGCATTCGCTTTTGGGAGGCTGCTTTTGTTTCAATCCTCAGTGAGGTTACTCTTTGCCAAAAAAGAGTCTTAGTATCAAGTTCCCCAAGGAAGCAACAGTCTCACAAGGGTTTTCTGTGCAAAATAAATACCTTTGCTAATGAGGCAAGTAAATAACAGCTAAATAAAAGAATGTGAGAAATGCATGCAGTGAACTTGGACAGGCTTGGGATCTGGATCTGCAAATCACAGCCGGCCTGTGTGGGCTTCAGTTTTAAACCGTTCACTGAAGTGACGACCATTCAGGCTGTCAGACGTCCACATTTCAGCTGGTCCATTTTTGGAGCCATCCATCCTTTCATCAGCCCGCCAAATTATGAATATTCGTTTTTTGGGTTTGCTTTCATAAGGAATTCAAGAAGTTGGAACCCGATGCAATTGTAATGCAAAATACAAATATATAAATCCCTCTAGTCACATTCCAGAGGAATTTAAACACTTTACGTAATACAGATAAAAGACAAAAAACAACTTTAATTGCACACAAAGAAATGGTAACAATGTGAATTTAATCAAAGAAATGATCTAAAACCTCGTACTCGCTGGAGCAAAAAAATAAATAAAATCACATCTCGCACTCTCACAAGTGTCACACAAGCACAAATAAACAGAAGAACGCACTTCCCTGCAGAAAACGAGAATTCTATTTAAGTGCTATGTGGCTTGTTTGATCGGGATCCTCAGCCTACATTTTAAGAGCTATGGACATAATGCCAGCTGATCACAGGGAGCTGAAATAAAGCTGAAGTGTCACGAAAACACATTTGAAGAAATGTGGAGGCCGTTCAGCCATGGCAGAAACCGCTCACCATATTTGTTCTCATTCTGTTCTTTCTTCGCAAGGAAAGAAAAGAAGTTCCCTCTCAGGCACACTGGGGTAACACTGTAACTCCTTACATTCCTTCCTTTTCCGTCTTCAGACGACAAAGAAAAAAAAAGTCAGGCTGTTACACTCTCTGGTTCTTCTGCCCACTGTTGTCACAACAGCAAACTTCCCAAGGAGCCTCGACATTCTTTCAGCGTGTCTTTTTCCACATGGATAATGAATAGCTATTTTTAATGGGCGAACACGCTGTACTGTACGCTCCGATCACTGTTACCATTCATGTAATCATAAGTGTCAAGTATTTGTTGTCAGCCCCAACATGACACAATAAGCTGCAGCACAGGACTAATTGTATGAAAATAACAAAGGAATGATTTTGAAGATATTCTCCTAACTCTATTTAATATTTATGGATTATGGATGGCAGCTTATTAAAGCAATTCACAATGTAAATCAATCACCAAATTCTAAAATGCTTTGCATCAGCCTGTTCACCTCTGACGCATATAGTGTCGGGGTGAATGTGAAGTGAAACCATTTGGTAGGAATTAATTGTGAATCGTTATGCGGGTGACTAACAGTGCACATAACCGTATGGGATGTCAAACGCAGCACGTAAATTAGAAAAAATACATATTCCCATCTATCCATTCATCCATTTTACAACCACTTATCCCGGTCAGGGTCACAGGGAAATGCTTTGATATCTAAGTTAGCGATTTATTTTCTCAGCGTACCCTAAATGTTTTAAAGGATATATATTAAAACAGCTTTTTTTCTGAAAAGTGCTCCTCAGATAATAAATGTCTGTGATATTTTACCTTATATTGCAGACCGATATATTTTACCTACATATTTTATACCCTAATCGGTGTAAAATGTATTTGTACTTTATCACATATATCTATATATGTAAAGTGATACAGATGATGCCACCACAGAAATGCCAGTCAGACTTAATAAAACCTATAAGTTAAAATTTGCATTTTTTTTTTGGTATTTGACTGGGGTTAGAAGCATGCGGCACCTAAAACTCACTGCATTAATGGGTAACATTCTGTCACTGTGTTTTTATCTATTTGAGACGTAGGCTTGTATCTTCCCATCACAGCTATTGGCTAATGGGTCATCAATAAACTGTTTAAAAGCTACAGTATTAATTGATCTAAGCTCGGCCTGGTATCGCAAAAGCCTGCAAAGTGCCTTCTGCTTGAAAATACACCCATAAGGTATCTAAGGTCAGCTGAAGAGAAGGTAGCAACCACACGAGAAAGACACCTCCGCTCAGACGGAAAGCTGGAGTGGGTGGGGGGAGAAAAAAGCGGTATATTGATATCAGATACATAGCAAAGGAGGGCAGAGTGATTTATTTTGCGCCGTCCTTCTGATTGTGAAAGGAGACATGCCGGGAGGTCGGGGTCAAGCCAAGAGGAGACAGCATTGTGCAGGAACTGTCACGCATCGCCACCTATTTTGACATGCACGGGGCCGTTTGTTGTCTGTCGAACATGCAAATTGCAGGCCCGCTGTCATAAGCCGGCAGATATCAGCAAGGAGAAAATGAGACCACCTGTAAGCACTGAATAGAGTGATGGACAAGCATTCACGGGCGTCATTTCCAAACCGCCATTCAGGGCGCCTTCTGGTCCACGTAGAACGTGTAAAATTCTATTCTTAATATTCACAAGCAGGAAGTTATGGAAAAAAACCTCTGCTCGCTGCATCTAATGGGTTCCTGTGCGGAGACAGCTGTGAGTCGCTCTCTATAATTAGTTGCCAAAAAAATCTGCACACATATAAGTGTGTGTGTGTGTGTGTGCGCGTGTGTGTGTGCACATGTATTTTATTTTTCTAGATGGTGGTTTGATTTTAAATGCGATTGCAGTAAAAGCTAATTATATTAAATCATAGTTTACGCCATTATCCAGAGGATGCACTTTCTTAGAACAACAGACCAATTAAACGATGAAAGTGATTCTGCAGAATAACTGTTGTCCTTTTCCTAGGAAATGGAACTGTCACCCAATCTATTTCGGGATACTTTGAGCTGGGGAGGATGGGTCAGAGCACTTCGAACCCCCAGGATAAGAAACTTATTCCATCTATTGATTTTGAAAATTTAAAGAGAGTCTCTAGTAACAATTTTTCAGTAGTCTCACAAAAACTCACAGAGGCTGTAAAATGACAGATCACATTGTCAGGTGGAGAGATTAACTGTGCTAATGGCATGGAATGTTTTCCAATCTAGCAGTTTTTTTTTATTAAATGGTAAAAACCTCCGTTTTGGAATAACCAACAGAAGCAGACAGGGGTGTGTTTGTTGTTTCTAGGCCCCCACTCAAAAAGTCACTTCGGGGCCACTGCCCTGACCCCTCAGGTACTTCAACAACTTAATAAATAGCTAGTGAGTAGAGTAGGAAGATCATAGCTAGCTGGTTAGCAGAACATGTTACTTCAGCATCTTCTACAAAAGGAACATATTTATTTAATATTTAGTGCAGTGACTATTTGGGGCCTGAACCACAGGGGCCCCAAACCTCAGGGGCCCCATGTGAAGGAGTGGTTTGAGTGGTGCTAAATGCCACCCCTAGAAGCTGAAATAACCGTCATACCTTTGCTTCCTGTGCCTTTCGGTAAATTTATTCCACAGCATTATAGGTTCATCAGGATATGTAATTAAATACAGGCCTGAGTGAAGCCTTTTAATCATCATTACAAAAATAATCCACCCTTGTAAAATTACCACCTTGTATTCGTTCAGATTTCCCAGTGCCACCAGCTCCAGTGACACTTGCCTGCTTCCCATTGGTCTGCTTCTTTGTCTCTAGGCTTCACTGGGGCCCTGTTCTGTACTTTGCTGGCGGCCTGCTTAGGCATCTCCTCGTCTTGTCCTGCCCTTGTTTTAAGAATCACTCAGCCGTTCGCCTCCAGGAGCACCCCCCCATAACCAGGGGTGTTTGTTGCTCACGTTTATTTCCCTTGCCTCCGTTGCACAGCTCTCCACATGAAGAAGACGCTAGCAGTTTAGCTAGCAGCCATCCCCGTTGGCAGCCTCTGGCCAAGCGCCCAACACGCCCTTCCCTTTTCTCTTTTTGTTTCTTCTCCTTCTGCCAGCATCTTGTGCTAAGCAGGTGCCTCACAGGCTCAAATCCCTTCCTGACTCGCTTTGGTGTCCAGGTGGAACCGGCCCCAGTTCCTTCACAAGCCATTTGTCCTTCCTCTTCTTTCCTTGTTGCTCCCCGAGTCCAAAGTATCTGGCAGGGTTGTCCTCTCCCGCGCTCCCTTTGAGCAGCGTCCAGGCAGACGCGGGGCAGGCTACTGTGTCTCCTTTAGGTGCCATATTGCCATATTTGTAATGGTTGTAGAGGCATATACACAGCTCTTGGATCACAGACTGCCGAAAAGATGCGGAATATGTCGCCATCGTCTCACAGAAATGACCGCTCGCTCTCAGATGTCCAGAAACGAGGGAAGAATCACAGAGCCTCAGTCTCCTACAGCCTTACGCTGTTATGCAATTGAATGTTTCAGAAATAAAAAGACACCCCCAATTAAATCCCAAGACATCTGTCATGGCTAGCTTCCACAAACAACAACTGCATATAGCTAGTTCCCATTTTTTCAGGACTGTAATAGCAAACGGTCAGCGCACGACAAGGCAAGGATAATGTAGATGAAGGTGATGGATCCAGGAGCCCAGTACAAGGTAGTATCCAAACATACATAGACAACCACAGGCACTGAATTCCAGGTAGTGAAAAATTACAATGTATCGAATTGGATTGCAAACCTTCAAGATGGGCACCATTAGCTCAACCCAATTTTTAAAACAGTTGATCTGTCCTGAGACAAGAAAATAGACAATCATTATTGCCTGTATCAAGCTTCCAGGCAAATCTTTATTTCCTATCATACTTTGCTAAATAATAAGCCATTTTTAATAAAAAATCAGGCGTAAAAATAAATTATTTAATATACCGTTAAATTTGCTGTTAATAGGCTGTTCTTCACTATACAATAACTTTTCTTTCTACTATGACCCCCTAATGTGAGGACAGTTTAGCTAAATATAGCTAACTCTTTTTATGCTGTTAACATTTGTTTCCACACTACTTATTTGTAGCCAAAAGAGGCATCATCTTTGAGTTTAACTTCAAAATAAAAATTTCAAACTTCAAAGCTCATCATTTGAAGGACATGAAATGCACCACGGACTTTAAACAGAAATGCTCGTGCAATGTGACTTTTACATTTGCATTTACATTTCTGCGTTTAGCAGACGCCATTTTCTACAGCAACGTGCAACCGCTAAATATCCACTATATATAATTAAACAGAGGCCATCCATACATATAGACTGTAATGGGATTGTACTGTTGTTTGTATTTTCATAATAAGTTTATGTTCTAGTAGCAAAGTGGGACGAGTGCGCATTGAAGTTACTCTTTCATACCATCCAAAATTCAAATTCAAAAAACTTTATTTGTCCCCGAGGGGCAATTAAAGGCGCACAGAGCAGTTTACATGGAAGACACAATGACACAGAGTGTAACAGTATTACAGCAGACAGCATTGAAGGTGGTACGAAACGTCATTTACACTATTCTTACACTGTGCATTTTACAATGATTGTACATTGATTTACAATGATTTACACAGATTTTTAAAGAGAATCAAGAAATGATAAAAACTCCAAACATTAGGAAACCTTGTTTGAAAAAGGTGTGGTTTTAGTACTATTACTGGAAAATGTTCCAGACCCTGTAACACTGATGAGAATAAGCAGTTAAAAGTCGGGTGGAGGTCAGCGCCGCATCCTGTTCCCTGCCTTGTGCCTGTGGCCTCCGGGATAGGCTCCGGATCTGCCGCCACCCTGAATAGGACAAGCGGTTACAGAAAATGGATGGATGGATGGATGGATGGATGGATGGATCTGAGCACGAGGGATCATGGTCTGATGGGATCTGACCAAATTAGTGTGAAATTTTTGGGATAGTGAAATGTCTTAGTGGCCCATGTCCAGAGATGAGAAGGTGACATCTGGCAGTGTTCTGAAGTTGATTTAGACCTTAGCTGGGAGCTGGAAAAGGAAGACTATATAGATGTTAGGCTATAAGGAGAGCCCAGCGGTGGGTTGGCGCCCCGTCCTGGGTTCTTCCCTGCCTTGCGCCCGATGGTATAAGGAGATCAGAGTCAAGAAGGATTTAAAGTAGTCAGGTCAAGAGGAAACTATAAGCTGGGACCACATTTGAAAACAAGGTGTTTTCAGATAAGGGTAGATCTTCCTAGTTTTGTATAGAATGAATCTGAAAGATTAGGCCACAGGAGCAATGTTGAGGCCAAAGATTGCAGAACTATTTAAAGAAACACTCAGCACCACAACAGCAACAGAGTGAATGCCCACTTCAACCATCGTTCAATTGGCATGCAGCTCTTTCCCAATCTCTATGCCAAGCATAGTGTTGAGTAGCCAGTCCACCTCATGTTCTGAAAGTAAGTCATGGGTTCACCTAAATGTAGATGGAGTGCCTTCCAAATCATCAGTGGATGAAGACAGATTCATTATTGAACCACTAATTCAGCATCCCACATGGGATATATACACTAAATGGACAAAACTATTAGGATACTTCTCTTAATCACTGAATTCCAGTGTTTCATTCAAACCCATTGGTGCAGCTGTTAAAAGTCAAGCACCTAGCCATGCAGGTAGGTTTACAAATATTTGTGAAAGAATGGGTCATTCTGAAGAGCTCAGTGAATTCAAATATAGTACTGTCACAGGATGCCACCTTTGCATTAAGTCAGTTTGTGATTTTTTTCCCTGCTAGATATTCCATGGTCAGCTGTAAGTGGTATTATTGCAAAGTGAAAGCGTTTAGGAGCAACAGAAACTCAGCCATGAAGTGTCAGACCATGTAAAGAAACAGAGTGGGGTCCCCAAGTGCTGAGGCGCATAGTGCGTAAAAGTCGCCAACACTCAGTTGACTCAATAACTGCAGAGTTCCAAACTTCTTCTGGCGTTAACTCCTGCACAAAAACTGTGTGCTGGGAGCTTCATGGAATGGGCTTCCTTGGCCATGCAACTGCATACAAGCCACACAACACAGTGATACAGTGGTGTAAAGCACGCCGACACTGGACTCTGGAGCAGTGGAAACGTGTTCTGTGGAGTGACAAATCATGCTTCTCTGTCTGGCAGTCTGATGGACAAGTCTGAGTTTGGTGGATGCCAGAGAGAATGTTACCTGTCTGACTGCGTTGTGCCATCTGTAAAGTTTGGTGGGGATAATGGTATGGGGTTGTTTTGCAGGAGTTGGGCTAGGCCCTTCAGTTCCAATGAAGGAAACTCTTAATGATTCACTATACCAATACATTTTGGACAATTCTATGCTTCAAACTTTGTGGGAACAGTTTGGGGAAGGCATTTTCTGTTACAGCATTACTGTGCCCCAGTGCACAAAGTAAGGTCCATAAAGACATTGTTGGGTGACTTTTGTGTGGAAGAACTTGACTGGCCCACACACAGCCCTGACCTCAACCCTATGAAACACATTTGGGATGAACTAGAATGGACATTGTAAGCCAGGCCTTTACATTACATATCAGTGTCTGACCTCAGAAATGCTCTTCTGGATGAATGGGCAAAAATTCCCACAGACACACTACAAAATCTTGTGGAAAGCCTTCCCAGAAGAGTGGCAGCTGTTATAGCTGCAAAGGGGGGACCAACTCCATACTGATGCCTATGGATTTAGAATGGGATGTCATAAAAGCTCCTGTGGGTGTAATGGCCAGGTGCTCCAATACTTTTGCCCATATAGTGTCATCATCAACATGGGCGCATCCTGGCAAGGGCAAGATGGGCAATTCGCAGGGTGACATTGTTCAAGGAGTGCCACAGGGTGCCCACACAAATATGTCTGATACTGACACAAATGTGTGATCACTCTTCTAGGACAGCAAGGTCTGAGGGGCTGTTGACTTATCCAGCCAGTTTCATTTGCTCGTAGATCTCACTGTCCGAGACAAAGTAAAATTGGCTTGCTTGGTCCCCTAGAGGTACTCGCGTCCTCTATGGTATCACACAGAACAGTTACAGGATGTAGGGTGCCCCTAAAAGTACTCACGCCCTCTGCAGTGCTGGCACAGAACACCTACACAATGTAGGGTGCCCCTAAAAGTACTCACACCATCTGCAGTGCCAGCACAGAGCAGCCACACAACTTGCCAGCCAATTTCACTTTGTTTCGGACAGGGGGAGCCACACTGCCGTAAGCCTGGGGAAGAGGGAGGTGTCAAGGACGCTGTCAGGTTAGCACAACGCGACCGAAAAAAACACATTTTAACTGGTAGTGGCTACAAGAACAGCAAATTTTCAAAATGAACAAAAACTCTTAATAGGGCCATCAAATGATTATTCACATACACAAGCATATTGCAATAGCATAAAAATTTTATATCTGTATATTCTGGGTAGAAATTTAATTCTATTATCAATTCTTGCATATACCATTCTCCCATTGGGGTATCAGAATTAATACAGTTAAAGTTAATATGATCAAAGACATGATAAAACGTTATGACTTAAAAGCCCCTGCTATATAAGATATATTTTTATTATTGGGCGGCACTGTGGTGCAGTGGGCAGCACTGTTGCCACACCTCTCTGGGACCAGGGTTCCAGTCTGCACCATGGCTCCTTGTGTGTGGAGTTTGCATGTTCTCCCCGTGTTGTCGTGGGGTTTCCTCCAAGCACTACTCATAGGCTCTGGACCCCCCTGATACCCTGCATGGGACAAGCAGTTTCAGAAAATGGATAGACATTATTATTAATTATGTTTCATTATATCAACATGTTAGGTGAACTATTATTGATTGCATTATTGCCCAGAAATAAACAATATTAAACAACGGAAACCTTTATTTCGTCACTCTTACCATTCGCACATTTATTTTGGCATCGGCTGTGACATTCGGGGGGGGTCGATGCCCGCCATATGAGCTTGGGTGGACCCCACTTACCGACAAATCAAAACTTCCTACTTCTCGCTTCCTGTTTGGTCCCATTTATCGAATTAAACTTCAAACTTATGCATGCATCTTAAACAGCAGATTAAAATTACATAATTCAAATAGAAACTGATCAAAATAATACGCATATTAATGGGACGATGTTTTGATGAGTCACATTTTAACAGGCTGTAGCAGGAAAGAGGCAGAAATATGGATAATCGTTGTAATTGCACCACGAAACAGCCGTAATACATTGAACAAAACAGCCGAAACAGCCGTAATACATTGAACAATAGTATGAACGAAGTATGCAATATAAGTGTACTGCTGAAGTGTGGATTTAACCAAAATATAATAATAATTCCAAACTACAAATAAAATCTAAAGGCACTGATTTATTTTTTTTTGTCCAAAACACATTGTTGTGACCAGTGATTAGCTTTGAATATTTCTTATATTAAACTTTATTCATGTTTGTAGTTAATATAATACCATTTCTTTCACTTTTAGGTGGGTGCCTTTATAAAATAAAATTCAAAAAAGAATGTTTTTAAAACAAAATGGCTTAATTTGAGGTAGATGCGTTGGTATCCACACAGCAATGGAGAGATTGCCTCAGCAGAGGAATGGGAGTGGAGAGGAAGGTGATCTGACGTGTTATAGCTTGAGGGGTTAAATCCACACATTCCACAAGTCACAGTCTCCAGTGGAATACATATGCAGTGGAGACAAGGAGTGCCTTTGGTTTCACAGCATGAAATTAACTTTGTACATCGTTAGACGTGATCATTCGTCATGAGACCTTGACAGGTTTGACTAAATGTACAATTAAATCAAATTAGCAATTAACCACTGTCTTAATTACAAACTTACTCAAGTGCAGGCTTTTCATTTTAGGAGTCTCAATTATAGACCGAACCAAATATTGTATTACGTCTCATTTTGTTTTAAGGTAACAATTTACTTTTAATTGTATCCTATGCAGTTCAAGCACTTCACCACCGAAAGCAATGCTTAGAATAGTTTTAACAAGAACTCAGCAATGAACCATGAGCACGAGCCCCAAAAAAGTTTGGGGTGCAAGCACAGGGTCCATGATTTGTCCAGCACACCAAAACCATTTTTCAGGGGCGGTTAAGGGTCTTGCACAAGGGCCCAAAGGATATGTGACTGTTTTTCCGACCTTGGGATTCGAGCCCGCAACCCTGCGATAGCAAGTACTACAAGGCTCAGTTCTCAGCTTACAGAAATGTTACAATGAGCACCGGGATGCACCTTCATGTCTCACATAACTATTGCTTTAGTGCAGTGTCCCCCCAACCTGGACTTTGGGGCCCCCAGAGAGTCCATTTTTTGCTACCGGGAGCTGGGAGGGAGCAAAAACATGTACCGTCTGGCAGGGAGCTGGGAGGGAGCAAAAACATGGACTGTCTGGCAGTTCCCGAGGACTGAGTCCTGAAACACTGCTATAGTGTATCCACATTGATCTGGGAATTGATTACGGATACAGGGGAACCCCTAGAGATGCCTCCTTTGTGCATCCTGCCTTTCCAGATTATAGGAGTTTTGAAGTATCCATTCAGAGGGAAACATCAGGATTCCATTTAAAACAAGTGGATGACAACAATTCCAAGTACCAGTATATTAAGGCAGTACAAACAAATATCATTTTATTATTTGCTAGAGGAATTATGCTTAAATCTAAAATACCATTCATATATTTCAGGTCAACTCATGCCCAAATGACAATGGCTGTCATCTACTAGATATTGTGATATCCACAAAAAAATTAATCTGAAAGCTACAACGAATGGCATTGTAAGCAGTGTTTGGCTGAATTATGTGAATAACTAGCTATATGACTAACTGTAAGAAAGGTCAAAGACTAAATTAATTGTGTGAAAATTAATTCCAAACATCGCTGTGATTCACAGGCTGAAGAGAGAAATAAAAAGAGAACGAACAAACACACACACGCACACGCACACACACACACACACACACACGCACACACACACACACACACACATTTGTACTCATATCTTTGTGGGGACCATCCATTCATTTCTATGGGCATAACACTAATCCCACCAATGACAACCTTAACCTCTACCCAGCCCTAACCTTAACCGTAAGTAACCAAATAAAATACAGGACTTTTGGCATTTTTAGATTTTTGATTCACAGATTTTTATAATGCAGAGTTTCCCCTCGCGGGGACCGAAAAATGGTCCCCACAATGTCAAAATAACAGGTTTTTAATCACACTGCAGGGAGATTTGGTCCCCACAATGGAATAAATACTGTCCATAGTGATCCCCCCCCCCCCCCCACACACACACACACACACACACACACACAAGCAAAGCCTGGTAAACTGACAGTCTAATCTTGGCAATGCATATCAACAACCTAATCAGCAGGAATAATTGTAAATTATAAACAGGAGAACTGTGTCCTAGGATCAATAGTACTATATAGCATATAGAAGAATTTCATTTATGGATGTTTTATACATACAAGTCAAGGGATCGTTTTACTGCCACCAGAAACTGCGAAACATAAGTATACATATCCATCCATCCATACATCCATCCCTTCATCCATCCATCTTCCAACCAATTATCATGGTCAGGGCCTTGGGGAGCATAAATATAATCAAGGATAAAATAAGCGTGCAATCCTTTCCACTCCAAGTCAATCTAACCTCACATAGCAATGTAGATATAAGCTTAATGGTGTCTTGTGTAGAAAGTTTAGCAGGGATATATTTAATGAAATTAGCTATTAAAGTGAAGATCGTGGTTATTGTTGTATGAATAAAAGTCATCTTCATATAACTAATTTGGCTCAGTCAAATGGAATATGTATTAATGCCACTTTCATTGCCCTGCAGGTGCTTTGCATAAATTGAATAAATCTACCCGACATTCAGCGAGAGTCAAACATATCAAAGGTTTCCCGTCTTTGAAGTGTCATAGCCTTTAATTCTAAAACAGATTTTCATGATAAATACATGCATTATTCATTAATGTCAAAAAAAATAAAAGACCGTAAAAATAAATTAAAAATAAATAAACAACACTAAAAATGTATGAATCATTTTAATAAAATGGCAGATAAGGCAAAATGACACAAAGCACTGTAAGTTCGCCAGATATACTCGCTAAAAAGTGGAGTAACGTTACGTAGACATTTAGCGAATTTCCAGTGCTTTAGCTTATACTATGGCTCAAATAAACATGTTCAGGCTAGTGTACCACAGAAGCCCTAAAGTATGGAATGCCAAAAAGAATCTTTGGAAAATTGTGCAGCATGGACTTTACAGTCAGGGTTCCCAAAGATCATCACATCATTTTGATCAGAACAATATAAGCATCTTTTGAGATGTATAGTCATTCTACTGAGAGCTACACTTCAATGACTGGTTTTGGAAAAGAATATTTTCTATATAATTCTTTTCCATAAATAAATTTGAATGTTCACACCATTCCTAACTTTAAACTGATACTTTAAAGAATTATGCTTAATTTATGCAATTCTGTAATGTTATACTTTGCATATATACAACTGTATATGTTATACAAGTACTATTGCAATGTCTTTTCTGTTAGTTCATTCAGTGTAACAACAAAAGTCCTCGCAAAATCAACCTTCTGTGTGCAGTAAGTGATATAAAAATGAAGCAAAATGGAATTTAATTAGAAATCTTAAGCAAAATAAATCCACTACATGACAATGGGACCATCCTGTACAGGCCGTGGATTTCACACGCATGACCGTTTATTTAACCCATGAACGACAAGGTTATTTCTGTAACTGCCTACATGCTCCTTGGATGATTTATGTGGAAGAATCTGTCTTCATCATTTTACCACTTTACCATTCTCTCCATCAACTTTAATTAAAATAAGGTCAATGTCACCTTTGTGTATTTTACACAGTTTTACATAATAAATCACCTCCATACACAAAGGGAACCTGTTCATGTTAACAGAGCGACGCGACGGCGGAGGGTTATGGGGCTATTTTGCATATGTGTACATAACGACCTTTTTTTTCTCTTCAAAAATACACGTTAATAATAAACAAGATGACAGCTTATATATAAAATGAAGACGCTTTATGAAAAATGTACACTATAGAACATAGAAGAAAGAAATTTAATTACAATTTGGTCTTTATTATTAGCTACGCTTGTAGAGGTCTCTTGGCCAAGAGGTGTCTGTCATTGTCAGTGAACCTTTGAAAATAAAGTTCACACAAAATGGTCCGGAAAAGAAGTCGAAAGGATACATAGCATTATACAAAATGTCACCTTCATTTTTTTATTTAGCTTTGTAATAAATATGCTCCCATTCTGCAAGTCTTGCCTTAAAAATATCTTTTTTCTCAAATCCTTAATTTCTTAATTCACTTTGAGGTTCAATTCTGCAATTATGTTACGTTACGGAACATAAAACATAGCTACATCGCCACCCCTCCATTCATTCCAATGTCACTACTGACTGTGCTATTTATTTGGGGTAACAGGGTTTTGGGTCTGTCAACAGATTGCTTGGCCATGTTTCAGGTGACAATGTCTATTTTCAAGTTCTATCAATATGAAACTAGCTTTTATTTCAAAAATATGCAATGTATTTAAAATAGAACAGGCCTTTCAGTTTCGACAACTGTGGTTTAGGAAGTTAAAGTAACATTGCGACAGATTTGTAACAGATCTGAAAAAATTTGATGTGTGTATTCTGTACTGCTCAGTAGCGGATTGTTAAATGGTGACATTTCAAGCGACTCGCCCCGTGAACGGCAGTTTGCCTTAATATAATATTTTATTGATTTAGTTGTTTGTTTTTTTTGTTATGTTTTTAAGTCCTTTCATTCATGGAGCATGTGCTCAAGTCACTCAAAACTTACATTTCAAGCATTTCATGAATTCCCTAAAGCTGGGTCACCCAGGCTTCTTAATGCAGGCAATGACACACACACGCGTCTAAATCCAGCCCCCCTAGCTAGCTAGACCTCGCAGTCTGGCCGCGCCAGGAGTCCCTTATCGCTGTTAGCACGCCCGCCCCCCCCAGGACCCGTCGCAGTCACAAGGCTATTGATATAATTGAGGCGGTCCTCACGGCCGGCAGCTGGCCGGCTCAATGGCAAAGCGCACTGAGCTCTCAACGGGATAAAACTTCAGCAGGCCGTGACTCTGTCAATAAATTTCAATTTCGCTAATTGCTAGAATTCATTAAGTAAACCTTAAAGGAAACCAGACCCCAACCAGCCAAAAACAAACAACAATCAGATCTGCACGCCCGGGGGGGAGGGCAGGAGCTGGAGGGGCACTGTTTACTTACTCATTTCAGTGTCTGCTTTGCATTTCCTTTTATATCGTACAAAACAGTATAAAAAAAAAATAGTTTTTTAGACATGTTATTGGATCCTCATTAATCTTGCAGTATTTCGTTGTCTTTCATATTTTTATTACACACATTTCAAGTTATGTATTCATGCTTTTTAAAAATTATTTTCCATCATTTTGTCATTTCCATCACTGTCTCAGCGGTTCTGGACACCATAGAAAGTGCTGGCGAGCTTGCAGGAGTATCACTGCTGAAGATTAACATGGACTGAACTGCACTTAGTGTAGGGCAACTCCCCTGTAACAAATATATAATTATCAAAGTGAACAACCTCTTTTGTTATATGGAAGATATCGTGGACAAGAATACCGTTTTGCAAATGTAGCATGCAATACGCCTTAATATAACTTAATATCTCTTTTTTTCCATAGCAGAACACATAAGGAGCTGGAGTTTCTTTGTTTGAAAATTTTATCTTCAAAAGATTAATTTGTATTATTGATGTTACTCAATAATAAGAGCTGCTTTGTTTTTCATCCCTGCGCCCATTTATAATTATAGTGCTTTATGGTGGTTATGCCTTACAAAGAAATCAATTTAGCTGTGAGAATATTTTATATTACAGTTGTGATAGCGAAAATGTATTTTAATATATTCCTTGATTGGTAAAAAATTTACTTAATTATGAACATTTTCATGGTATTTTCAAACATAATTAAACACACAATTCCTAACAACTATCAGGAAAGGTCAGGCTTCCATAGCATCGCTTCAGGACCAAACCATTTCATGAGGTTCAGCTCAGTGCACATAAAAACGTTCAGCTGTAACATTCACGTCCTGGACCCAACGCCTCACGTCACACTTCCTAATCTCACACAGATGCATCACTTTTATTATTATCTAGTCATTTTGCATGCCTATGCTGTGAGATCAGACACTTCAGATTTCAAAATAAATCACCAAAAGCATCCCCTGTTGGCCTTCAATTTTAAATAAATATATATTTGTGCATGAGTGCAATAAGACAAACGATAATATACAGTGTGACATCACTTGCAGTAAAGCATACAATGACACGTGCACATATACAATAGTTATGTAAAAGTGTGATTATAGTCTTTATTATATTATAAAGTTTCCCTGTTTAGATGCAGGTAAAAAACAACAGAGTTTGGAAATGTGGCTCTTCTAAGTGATCCCAAGTACAATCAGCTTAAGTAAATATTGTTTCAGTAGTTTGTAGCACTTGGTAAATTTGATAAGTTTGACACATTATTGATTTTGTGTGGCAGTAGGCAGCACAGTCTGATCACGCTTCTGGGCTCGAGGGTTCGAATTCCGCCCGTGCATTCAACACATGGAGTTTCCCCCTGTACACTGTTCTCCTCCTTCCAAGGATACACAGCCAGGAGAACTGGCACTTCCAAATTACTGATAGCATGTCTGTGTCTGTGTGTGTGTGTGTGTGTGTGTGTGTGCGTGTGTGTGTGTGTGTGTGTGTGTGAGCCCTGCAATGGATTGGCATCCCATCCAGGGCAAACCCCGCCCCCCTTATGTCCTGTTCTGTCTGGGACAGGCTCCAGCCCCCCTCCACCCCCCCATTCATCGTAACCCTGTCCGGGATGCACAGTTGGAGGATGAAATAGGCGATTTTGGTTGTTGTTGTTGTTTTTGGCCATACACTACAACTAAAGATGCTCAGAATTTAATTACTTTCAATGTATTCTTAATTGGACATTTTGACGTCTATAGATTTATTACATATAGTTTAATTATCTCAAAGAGAGCTATACGTTACCTGCTGAGGAAACAGAAGAAAACAGGGGTCTCGGGGAGAGCAGGTGTTGACAGAACCATCTCATTGGCGTTGGAACAATTGGCGGCACTGAGAGAGTCGGTCTTTCAAATCTCAACGTTAAAGATCTCTCATTGTGTTAAAGAAGTCACGTGGAAAAAGGCAGGGCAGCAACGAGAATAAGTCCCTCATAAGATGTTTCATCATTTCAGCTCCCTTATCTACCTCCTTTTCAGAACATATCAGCTTAACTCTGACATTACGCCTGGCCTCTGAGTCATCATTGGCCCGAGGTAACCCTACACTTCCCTGTGAATCTGACACAGTGGCCAGTTCGGAGTCGGGGGTCAGTGAAGCTGCCACTTGCCCTGTCAGAGGCGACTGTGAGGCAGGTTGCAGGCTGAAGATCGGGAGCGATCTGAACATATTTACAAAGCAAGACAAGAGGAATCACACTGACAATGTTTACCCTGCTGGTCGTCTCAAAACTGCGGACATACAGTACCTCTTGGCTTCAGGAACACCCCAAACAATAGAATGCACGCAAATACCTCCAAACAACCTTCATAGTCCATGAATGCCATACCCCAGAAAGTATTTTATTTGTAGCTAATTGTTTGTCAGTTACAATTTGAATACATTCTTCCCAGTATTGGTGTAGGTTAATATATTCTGTCATACTTTTGAAATAAATTTTGGTAAATTGCTTAAGTTCTAGGCTTCCTGTCATCCGGTAAGCCATAAAACTGCAGCGCTGCGCTGAAATTTAATATGTCCCTGTCAGTTTCCACACTCACCAAATAGGATATCCCAGAAATATAATTATGGGGTGTATTCTTCATTCAGGTTTTTGTTTTTTCTGGGAGTTTATATTAAAGGAACTTGTTGTTTTGTGAGGGATCACTCGGAAACATGGCCCCGGCGTGCTCATGACAGGGAGGTGAACGGACCGCTGTTAGCATTTGGAAAACGCGCTTATCGGAGTGAACTTCTTTTAAGGTCAGTCACAAAAGTTTGAAATGTCAAACAGCCTTATTTGAAGATCTGGCGTGTCATTATGTTTGATGTCACTGTGGCCATATGCCGCCGTCCCCAACATGCTCATTTTCCTTTGTCTGTCTCCAAGTGAGCCCGACCCGACGCCAGCGCCAAGACCACGCCCATCTGGGAAGTCAAGAGATTTGTTTTGCCGCAGTAGCGTAGCATAATTAGTCACCCGCTTTTATGAATGTATTTTCCTGACACCCACCCCCCCCACTGCCCCCAGTGCCATATATATTATTTACTGTTTATCTGAATTCTCAGTTTAAGGTTATTCACAGATTTACTTCACACATTTTCCAGCAGTGTCCCATCATACCTTAAATTTTTGCGAGGACCCTAAGTGAATGAGGGATTTTA
>JAAGVU020000129.1:4487853-4499771 GCA_011763525.2 Mormyrus iriodes
ACCCATCGTCCGCAGAAATCCGCGAACCGGCGAAAAATCCGCGATATATATTTAGATATGCTTGCATATAAAATCTGTGAAGCAGCGAAAGTCGAAGAGCGATATAGCGAGGGATTACTGTACAACACAGGTATCTACAATAACACACAATAACACTATTTACAATACTCCCAGAATGCTCGGCGCACTTGGTGGGTTCTGCTATCTTGCTGGCACTACATTACCATATTACCACACACACACGCTTATGATATAACCATAGGAAATGAGGTGCAGAAATTATGTTTATACATTTACGTATGAACACATAATCAACATTCTGTAGATCTTTCGAAAGAAAAAATAAAAAACAAACCAGCTACACATACTGCTCATAAGAGTGCATCAGCTAGTAAGCAAATATTATTTTGTGAATATAGCTCTGGTAAGTTCCTGTTGCGTGACGGTAAACAGTTTCCCTTGTGTTTGGTCCGTTTCAGGGGTGGTGAGGCTTTCCATGGTAGCAGCTGTGGAAAGTTACTGGCGAAAAATGGATGGAATTTACTCAGGGATTTTCACATTATGGCTAAAGCATGTTTATGCTTTATTAACACCTAGAAACAAAAGCGGGTTTTCCATGACTCAGATACATTCCAGATTTGTAACTTTATAAACACATGTTCTGACGTATTGTTACATAATATGAATATTTTCAGTTACATACAAATATATCTACGCAATTTCTTTTGATAATCATTTTGGGTTGCATTAAATGCAAGAAACATGAAACTAAAATTATCTATAAAACGTACTTTTGACGGTCACATATACAAAATTGCCCCTACCCCAGTATTAATATGTTTAATTAAAGATATTTAGTTGTTGCAAAAAAATTGTTTTCCCTTTGTGAAGGAAACATCTAGGCATATTTATGAATAAGACCACTGAAAAACAATAATCAAAAATAATCACAGAGAACAATTCCCCTATACAGTATTTTCCATCCTGCTCCATATGAAAATGCCCTTTATTTAGATAATTTTGGAAAATCCCATTAAAGCACAATAATGACTCATATAATATTATAACTCCTAGTCTGTCCTACTCTTTGCTTTGGGATAAAGGTTACCTCACAATTTTGGCCTCCAGGGTCATTTATGTAATAAAGTCAAAACAAGCATTTTTCTCAATTGGAATGACAGACATATTCCATCAAACTTGCTGGTCTACTGTGATTTTGTAAACAAACCACACAGAATGTCCTGCAGCCCTACCATATAACATAGCCATCTTACATTTTGTTTTTATATTTCATGCTGCCCCCAAAGAAACCTACTGTAGTGGATTCATTGGCATTTTGTACTTTTTATGCTAGCATATTCTTAATTTTTAAAACTATAAAATACTATAAATACTAATCAGCAATAAACACTATTCCCCTATATACATATTTCCTAGTTAAAGAGAAATTACTTAAATATGTTGTACATTTCTTTAATTTAGATATATAAATTAGAGGTTCTTAAAAAAAAATTAAAATAAATAAATTTCATGCATCATTTGTAAAGTGTACCTGCATACCCAGCCAATTTGATTTACTACCCTCCAGTGGTTAAAAGGGAGTATGGCACAGAAAACCAGTGTTGCTCAAAAGCCTTGCCAGAGTAAACACAAAAAATCAAATTACCTAGTTTTGCAGCAGGTCTGCCGTGTGTTCTGGCTCCACTCCAGTTTGGGGTAATACTTATCATCTAATTAGACTAAGTATTGGGTCCACGGTGCCAGCTTGACACCTCTCCATAGCCTTGCCTACTTATAACTTAAACAGACTTTTGAAAGCCCTTGGAACAAGATCCTCAGCACCCTGGACACCCCTTCGCTATGTTTTATAGTTGCCATAGCACCAGGGCTCACTCCTGCATTCATAATTTGGCCATGATCCCTAAACGAGACTCTTAATTATGATTTAAGCACAACCTTTGATAGACATTTGACTTAAATTAATGAAAATGTTTCCCTCTGACTTCAATAGACTGTGGAGTGAATCAGAATATAATTTGGAAAGAGCTACGATTACCAAACATATTCTAAGCTTTACTATAATGTCTGAGTTAAGAAATCCCGATTCTATCTTTTTTTCTTTCAAAGTGGATTCATTTTTTACAGTATGTAATGTCATGTCTGTTCAAACAGTGCAATAAGGCTTCTTTCAGAGTTGCTGGGTGTGTCTAAGAACAACTGCCCAGTAAGTGAAGAAAGTTTTGTGTCATGGAAGTGGGCTTACCCTACCCCCCACTTTATTAATGTGCTGTCCCTGGAGCATCTCCCTCACAAGATTATAAGACATATGACCCAGCCAGACCAGAGTCTTCGCTGCCAGCATTTCAGATCCTAGAACAGACAAATCGTCATCACAAAGGTGAAGTCACACAGAATTTGGTCAGCCTGGCACATCAAATCCTGCACCAAATCTCCTCAGTTACGGTACCTCTCATAGTTAGCCAGGCCTGAAGACATTTCCATCCTGGAATAAACATTCAAGCACTCTTTGAGGAAACAGCTGCTTAGATTTGAGAGCTAGATCCTAAGCACTGGTATCAGATGTGAGGGATTACAGAGCAATCTCACATTTGTTATGGGTAGAAACAGGCGGCTTCCTCAATGTTTATTAACTGAGCAGACATATTTATCTCACCAGCACTGAACTTCCATGTAGTCAGAATGAAAGACTGTATGTAAAGTAACATTTGTTTGATCAATGCAATAGTAGATAATAATTGCCAGCCCTGGTGTACTAGCACAGACTAGCATAGGGACCTTATAGACTTCTGTAAGAACTTGTCAGGTCATTCGGTGTGTTTTTTTCTGGCTTATGTTGGTTAGCTGTCTCGTATGTACTCTTATGTGAAGTATGTGAAGAAAACCAGATCAGCACAGGTGTGAACACAACATGGATGACGTCCTTACAGCAATTTAATATGCATATTTGGAAAATAATCTTCATTTTATCGTTCAGATCTCATAGAACACAGACTATTATTGATAGCAGCCGTTTGAAGATATTTTTCACTCTGAATCAGAGCAGAGAAGTCCGTCACTCGTAATTTGTCACGGAAACCAACACAGGGTGGAATTGTTGCAATTTTTTTCCGGAGTGTTAAAGGTCCCACCGCTGAATCTGCAGGGGCTTTTGTGTAGACTCTCTGCTTTGCCTTAATGCCAAAAGACTAATGGTCTGCCATTTTAGACAACGGGGTTAGAGTTGCCTCAGCTATTTAGACTCTTAGACAACTGCTTCAGCAGCCGCCCACACAAGAATGCAGGCTGAAGCGAGAAGGGCCTTCATTCCCTGACCAAACCAGCTTATGTTGAAGCAGTCATGCTGTGAGAACGCTTCCGAGTATTTTTTTAACTGCAGTCATATCATTTTTAGGCAGCTCTTACTGTGACGCATCTACATGCCAATAGGTATCACTACAAACACATACGACCCATATAGTGAAATGAAGCGTTGGTTTTGTTTTCTACTTTCATCCAAACTAACCCCACTAACATTTGAACACTGCCATGGCAGCTAGGGAAGATATCACATGAAATGTCATAAAGGCTTTATGTTAACAGAACAATTAGGAGCTTTACAATGAGTTGTGATTTTTTTCCCTGTTCATGGCCAGTCATCCACTCAATCACTGAAGCAAACAGATATTAATAGACAGGGAAAGTAACCTGAGATTGCAGCAAATTAAAAAGGCTCTCGAATGATGTAGAGATATAGCTATTAAAAAAAAACATGGTAACACGTGTGCATGTTCTTTATTGCGTGCTAAATGTACACAGAATCACAAAATTTCCCAAGTTTAATAAATTAAGTATAAAATCTCTTAAACGTTTTAAAATAAACTTAGCACTCTACAACCAGATTTTTGGGAAGTTTTCCCCAAGTAAATGATTTTATGTGTGTCTGGTCGTTGGCAGAACTTAGGGGCAGGGAGGAAAGGAGATAATTCTCTTAGTTTTCACAGTGTGAAGTATATACTATATATTTTGGGGTGAATGAGAATCCCCACAATGGTCTACAGAAACATTTTACCTCCATAAAATTTAACACCAAATAAACTATTTTCACAGTCCTATTTTTTGCAATGGAAACACTGGTGTAGAAAAGGCACTAAATGAATTATTTTTTGGAAATATGTATAATGTCTAAAAGAATATAACTCATCTGAACAGTCTTGCATTTGCCTAATAAATACGATATTCAAAAACAGCCAAATTATGCAGTTTATCCTGCACACCATAGCCTAACTTGCCTTATTCACAGAATGTATCTGTGAATCTAGCACTGTCACACTGACCTAGCTGAAAACCTGTCCTCAGTTATAAGGTGCATTTCATAGCCCAAAGAACCAAGTATTTCCTCCCAGCCTTGTCCATCATCCAGAGTGCTGAAGGACAAACTGTGCAACAGAGTGATTTTCTTGGTGAAACTTGGCAGAAACAACCAGCAGCTCTCCACAAATCAGACGAAGGCATGTACCTAGCCTACGGAAGCACTATCATCTTCTCTGGGTCTGTTGATTATTAGCAACATAGTCAAGGTAATGAACCACCCTCCCACTATAACTGACTGCATTTCTGGGACTATGAATCAAGTCTGTGCCAAGAAGCTGGCAAGCATGTGTTCCAGTTGCTTTAACTGCTCATCGGAGGATCTCACTACCGGATGGAGCAGAAAATTATGCATCTGCCCCCACAGATGCCACTTTATAGCCCAGGGGAATTGCAAAGGACAGTGGACTACCCCTTTCTGCTGCTGCACTATTGCTTATTGTTTACATATTCATTGCACTATGTATATAAACCCATTCATCCATCGCTCCCAGGTTCACACTGTCATATGTTTTACACCTTAAGTACTGTGAAAACCCTTCCCTTTTCACTTGCTGTTTTTATGCTGTATTATGGTCCTGGAGCAATGTTATTTCATGCCACTGCATACCTGCATATAGATGGTATGACAATAAAGTCCATTTGACATGGTAAACCCTTCAGCTTTCCTGGAGTACTGCCCTGGTAACGACTGGCTAAGTTTGAGGTATAGTATGCAGGGACAGGCTGGTAGGCCTCGCAGGGCCCTCCGCAGTAATGGGATCTTCCCCTGGTTACTTGTCTAGCTAAACCTGAGGTATAGTATGCAGGGACAGGCTGTTAGGGCTCGCAGGGCCCCCTCGCAGTAATGGGATCTTCCCCTGGTTACTTGTCTAGCTAAACCTGAGGTATAGTATGCAGGGACAGGCTGTTAGGGCTCGCAGGGCCCTTCGCAGTAATGGGATCTTCCCCTGGTAACTTGTCTAGCTAAGCCTGAGGTATAGTATGCAGGGACAGGCTGGTAGGCCCTGCTAGGCCCTCTGCAATAATGGGATCCTCCCCTGGTTACTTGGCTAGCTGAGCCTGTGGTATATTGAGCAGGGACAGGTTGATAGGCCTTACAGGGATGAATAGTCATTTTAATAGGTACTTGCTTTGTTTCGAGGATGTTGTGTAATTTGTGCTCCAACACTGCTTATGCTTGCAACTGGGCATTCATCGCAAGCTCAGCCTCGCTGCACTTACGCCCTGTCGTCTACTTTCCATCGAAATAAAATAAATGTAAACGGTACCCATCCTTTTCTCCGTTTCTCACATTATACACTTCAGCTGTAGGATTCGCAGTATTTATACTTAGCTTTTACTGGGGCAAACACTCTGCTATTAAAATTCAATCCCTAATCACACATAAATGATTATGTACATACACAAATAATGAATTATTTTGGTCTTTCTCCCAACAGTCCACAATTTCGCACCTTCTTGAACAAGACCGGCATAAAAGCAAATCTTTTATTCTGTTGTAACACAAATGAGGTGTAAACAAAAGCTGTTTTGACACATGAACTGCGGACATCATCCAGAGAATCAGGTCCAGACATTGTACGGAGTTGCCCTTTCACACATATGGCACTCAACCAAGGATTGACTGTATCAAATTCGTTCACACCTACTACAAATATTCTAGAAATTTCTCCCAACAATTCACAATTTTGCAGTTTCTTGAATGAGACAAGATAAGCAAATCTTTTATTCTGTTAACACCTACTAGAATAAATCTGCTTGGCTTATATGAGGGATCGCACTTGGGTAGAGCATGCAGGAGGCAGGGCAAGATACAAAAGTCAGTGTTTTGCTTGGATCACTACTAATAGAATTTACCAATTCTCGTTGTCTCTGCAGTTAGCCGCATTTGTTGGGGTCTTCTTCCTGTAAATGACACTTCTTCTTCACCCTCGGATATTTGTATTCTTCCATTTTTGTGCCAGTAACATGATAGACACGTCATGGACACACCCACTCGCACGTGGTGAATTCTCCAGAATTCTCCCTGCTCCCTTCATACTTTGGGGTCAATTGGAAATCACCCAGACTTTGCACTAGGAACCTAGCAGGGTAAAGGTCTGTTGATGTCCAGTACAACTGATTCACACATTTGCGTTCACACATGCAGCCCCTCTGTGTAATCTCTAGAAAGTTCCGGGTGGCAGTACATGTCGGAAAGCGGCTTGTTATATGCACTGTAATGTGTAACTCTTTCATGGCGCCTGGCTGAACATTTGGGAGGTTCCCCTCATCCCCGATTAGCAAAGTTCACACAGTTCTCAGTATACTTGGGTGGGTAGGGGGAGGTCTTTCAAAAACACCATTCTAATTTGTGTCAGTTCTGCTTGTAATGTTGTTATCCCCTCTCATGACTCTGGGTAGCTGGACTGGAAAACACAAAATATATATTTATTGAGTAACATCTCTTGATATGTGAAGGACCTTGTAGGTGCTGGTGGAAGGTACAGAGAGGTCTTTTCTACGATCGTATTTGGCAGAGAGGTGGGATCGCTGGTAGGAAATACAGGTCAGTGGTTGTTGGCCAGACGTCTGCATGTTTTTTTTAGCTAGTACAGATTTGCAAAATGCAAATGGGACATCTCAAGACAGTCACTGTTTCCTTCTGAAACTAATGAAGTGTGAAAGACTTTATTCATGATGCCACGTGTCAAAATTTTCAAAAGAAAACTAAATTCTTTTGTACTTTTGTCAGCTGGGAACCCATATTCATGGCATCATCATCACATGGCTATTGATAAAGCTCTATTTTTAAAACTCAGCAAGGCAGGGCGGCGGGGCCTGATGAATCATCCCCAGGGTGCTGGAGACACGTGCCAGCCAGCTCTGCCGAGTCGGTACGGTATCTGTACTCCTTCCCTCTGAGCCTGCAGAAGATGCCTTAGCTCTGTAAAAGACAACCTGTGTGCTCTTTGTTCCATTCCATACCAGTTGCTACATCACACTTCACATATCATGAAGACCATTGAGAGGCTGGCACTGAAACAGCTGCAACCCCTGGTGACCAGGGTTGTGTTTGAGTCTGCCTTAGTGGAGTCCAAGTCTTTAACAAATCGAGTCCAAGTAGAAACCGAGTACAGTGGGGGGTCGAGTCCGATACGAGACTGAGTCCATTACCAGAATTGGGTAACAAGTTCAGTTCTACACTATCAATCTGAATTCAATAACCTTAAACTGAAAAACACCTAAAAACGTATTTTAAATAATGTATAAAAATGTCAGATAATTGCAGTTGTCCTCAATTAGCTACCTTAAAGCCCCCTCCTCCTGCATCATCCCTTATTGTACGATACATGGAGATGTTCAATGAATTTAAGCTTGTCTGCCAGGACTTTTCTCCTTGCTTAATGCCGAATTTGTCTATCATTAATTTATTATTTTTAATTTCTACCTTAGCCAGCTAGCCAGTCAGTTACAACATATTTAAAACTACCTATCTAGTAACTACTATCAGCAATCATTTTAAAATATACCAAATAACTTAATTTAATCATGTAGATAATGTGCAGCTACCTTACGTTTACCAGGTGTAGTTGGAAGGTGGTGTGTGGCTCCTGCGTCTGAAACTTTGCTAGTTTGATTCCGTTTCCATTCGATCAATATGACCACCATAAACCCCTTGAAGGGGAATACTGGGAGCAGTATCTGAGCATGGCTGGTTGTTGAACTTTTAACACACTTAAAATAGAAAAATCGGACCAAAGATTTGAGTTTATTAAGGTAATACGGTATACCATAGTATTTTGGGTATATTAATGTTTGCCAATTTATTGGTCAAATTTATTGTGAGGGACTTTTATTGCCAAGATTTCAAAATATCAGAATAGCATTGTTTTTGAAAGTACCATCAAAATACACTAAGCAGCAGTATAATGTCTGGACAATATAAAGGTATGAAAAATTAGACACCACCCGAGCCTAAACTGCCCCCGTTTATTAACTGTGCCGTGTCTCCCCTAAACTCTTTGAACATAATGACTTCAGGGAAGCTGAAAATCGAGCGACTATCTCTCTGGAGACCTCAGTCTGCAATGTGTAACAATTATAATTATAATCAATCTTCTAGGCACTTATCCAGTACAATGCTATAGGGTTCTGTACTGAATATGGCAATGCAGTTTGACATATTCATTTGTAATTTTTTTATTTTTAATTTGTTAATTTTGTAATGCATTCCTTAATAAATAAATTCCTTGCCATAGGAGGCAGTACTTTTACTTTTGATGTGTAGTTTCATGCTGTTGGTTATAATTACAATCCTGGTATTTAATAATCTGCCTGTTAGCTTCAGTAATAACTACACCCCTCTTACCGATAATGACAAAATGACAAATCATTTCCTCTAAAAAATGACTTAAGACATTAAGCAGAACTGTGTAAACAATACAGAGCTGTCGACGTACAATGGAAAGTGCCCCCTGCAGGGTGTCATGAGTAACTTTTTTGACTTCACTCACAGGAATGCCGATCACATACACAAGACAATGAATCATTGGAGCAATTCCTCAGTCAGCAGTGATGTTTTCCACCACTCATATCATGGCATGGGCCCCCTGAGGTTTGGCGGCCCTCTGTTGGCCACAACCTGTCACCACACGAAATATTACGTTCCACATTTAGGGGATGCTGGAGCAGCATGTACTGTTAAGCCATTAGCTAGCTTCTGACTCTACTCCCCATCTATTTATTTAGTTTTGAGGTGGGGGCCCCAAAGTGACCTTTTAAGTGGGGCCTCTGAAAGAATATACCCACCGCCGTCCTAGGTGTGAAATTGCCACAAAAAAGGGTGTAACGCCTCGAGAGTGCTGTGTTTCACAGAGCAGTTTTGGTCTGAAATAGATCCGAAGGTAACACAGACTCAACCCTGAACCCTGGGATAAAATAGTCAACACTTATCTACCACTGTCAGAAAAATACTCGAGACGGCAGCCAAGCAGCGTTGTGACGCAAACTCGTTTCCAAGAATTCAGCTTCCTCACTTTTGCACACAATATATTTGAAACTGTCTTTTGTATAAAAGAAGAGTATACATATATTACTCCATCTGTTTCTCGACGTCATTTTAATCTTGACGTTGCCAGGCAAGTTGGCAGGCTAGGGCCAATACGTCTCATTTAGCAGCCTGGAAAAAAATGTAATGGTATCCAGAGAACTTCACTGTGTCATGATTTTATTGTTCATGTGGAATATCTGCAGTTTATTTATATCGTTTTTGGGCACTGCAAACAAGGAGTGAACATGTTCCAGAGCTCTCCCTCAAGTGTACTCCTCGGTCCGTGGTCCTGGGTGAAAAATTAGGATGTGCCCTTGCATTTGCTACAGCTGAAAACGAGCATTACTTTTTACAAAACAATGTGTCACACAAAGCATTACGCTGTGCCCGGCATCCCGTGGATTGACTTCCATTCCAGCTGGCCCATTCACATTTGGATATTTGAGGATTTTAAAAGACAATTGTAAGAAAAAAAAGCCAAATTTGTCGAAATCTTCAATTCCCTGGTAGGCATGATCTGGAGTGTGCATAGCAACACAGCACATTTCCAGAAGAGGGATGAACTACAGTGATACAGTGACACTGTATGTGTACTGCATAAAATGGAGGAATTTCTGTTTTGAAAATTTCCAGAAACTGTGTTGCCAAAACAAGAATGATAAGGGACGTGTTTATTGGTTGAGCTGGAGTTATCTATCCACAGTACCAGTCAAAAGCCTGGACACACCGACCCTCAGAAAGGTTTATTTGTACTATTCTCTACATTTTACAATAATTTTAAAGACATCAAAACTATAATATAACATATATAGAATTATACAGTGACCAAAAAAATATTAAACAAAAATAAATAGCTTTGTGGGTTGACATTTCAAATTCTGTGGTCAGCATTAGCTCCACCATTGGCCCCCTGAGCAAGGCCCTTAACCCCAATTGCTCCAGGCCCTGGCAGACCCTACTGTCTCCTCTCTTCTTTGTAGGTGACTTGGCGTGTCCAAACTTTTTACTGGTACTGTAGCTGCTTGGATACCATCTTTAACACTCATTTTTGACAAAAGAATTTGTGCGTTGATTGACATGAGAACTGTTTGTAACTGTGGATACTTTTACTAAAATAACTTATGTACCTTCTCAGTATCTCTCTATTTTACCCAATTTAGGAGGTAATTTAGTAGCAGGTTTACCAGGTGGGGCAGCATGATGGCATGGTGATTAGCACTGTTGCCTCACACCTCTCGGAGGAGATTTGAGTCTTCGACATGGCTCCATGTGTGTAGAGTTTGCATGTTCTCCCCGTGTCGTGGTGGGGTTTCCTCTTGGTACTCTGGTTTCCCCCCACAGTCCAAAAACATGCTGATGTTAATTAGAGTTACCAAATTCCCCATAGATGTGCATGTGTGAGTGAATGGTGTGTGAGTGTGCCCCGCGATTGGCTTCCCATCCTGGGTTGTTCCCTGCCTTGTGTCCGTAGGCTCCAGACCCCCCGCGACCCAGAATAGGACAAGCGGCTTTGGAAAATAGATAGATGGAAAATTTTTGCTACACTGTTCATTATAGTCATTGCTCAATTATTCAGTTGTTTTTGAGGTGAACTGTTTCTAGTTTAAGAAACTGGCTGTAGCATGTATGTCACATCTGGTCAAGAATACAGTCCATTAGGTAGCTTCTGCACGTGTAGGCATTCCCCATGGTGACACCCACTTCCAAATAATCCTGATGTATAATCAACCACACCTGTGTGAACCAATGTATTCAAGCTCATTCTCAACTCATCCCAAAAGAACAACGTTACCATTGTGCAATAAATCTGTCTGACGGCATTTCAGAAAAGTTCTCCAGCAAAGGTAATATCCTCAAGTTTTATTTGCAGAGGCACCAAATTTCAAGTTGACGTGAGCTACCATATAAAGGATGAATAATTAGAAAATACACGTTTCCTTCATCCTTTTATTGGGATTTTATAAAGTTCTGCGTCTGATCACAGATTAATATGTAATATATTAATATATAATGCCTATCAGTGTTACTCCATGCACTGCATTTTCATTATATGTGGAATACATGTTTTCTGATCATTTCTGTCATTCTGAGTATGTTTTTAAAGCAAAAATCTAAATAATACAAATCTTGGTGCTTTAATTTACAACAATGAACTATTTTCGAGAAGTAAAGAGCCATTTCTTTACTGTTAAAAGTCAGTACTGTCATTATCTCAACTGAATGTTGAGATATAAGGCCTGTCACAGGCAGTGCGTCCATTCATACATGGGACCCCCCCTCCACCCCCACCCCTCCATATCACAACAAGATAAGACTTGGATTCAGTAGCAGCAATATAGACGTGCATTATGTCACCAGCCCAGTCGGCAGTCGGTTTCCACTGGCCTCCCTTCCAAACCCCCCCCACCCCCCCCACCGCCACCACGCACCCCCACGCAGCCGCGGCCCCCCCCCAAACCCGGCCCCCCCCGACACCTCCCCCGGCCAACTAAAACACACCCCCAACCGCAACCCG